>JAGDQO010000778.1:128871-194044 GCA_018342035.1 Solanum appendiculatum | reverse complement strand
TGCGACTTCTTCATTTTCTCCTTATAAAGAACTGAACTCTTAAAAGCTCAAAGCCGAAACTCTTCCAAAGCAAGGGGTTGGTCAACACGATCCTTGGATGCATCTTCCCAATTCAAGTTCATGGCCTTCAAGGCCCACAATACTTTATGCTCAAGTTCAACTGGTACATGGAAAGCTTTACCATACACCAATTGATATGGGTACATGGCGATCAGAGTCTTGAATGCGGTTCTATATGACCAAAGAGCATCATCTAACTTCCAGGACCAATCAGACCGATTTGCATTCACGATTTTGGCCAAAATCCATTTGATTTCTCGGTTTAACACTTTGACTTACCCACTTGTTTGCGGATGGTAAGGGGTGGAAAACTTATGCTTGACTCCATATTTGCTCAACAATGATGCAAACATTTGGTTGCAGAAATGAGAGCCCCCATCACTAATAATAGCCCGCGGAGTACCAAACCTTGTGAAAATGTACCGCTTGAGGAAAGTTATCACACTTCTTCCTTCGTTGTTAGGTAAGGCCACAGCCTCTACCCATTTAGAGACGTAGACAACGGTCACTAAGATATATTTGTTCCCATAAGAACTCACAAAAGGGCCTATGAAGTCGATTCCCCATACGTCAAACAACTCAACCTCTTAGATTGGAGTAAGAGGGAGCTCATGCCTTCGCGATACTCCTCCTTTCTTTTGACATTGATACACTTTCTGACAAAGGAGTTCACATCTTGATACAACGTCGGCCAATAATAACCACTTTGCAACACTTTAGCAGTTGTACACACCCCACTGTGTTGACCACCAACTAGTGACGCATGGCAAGCGCTAAGAATGGCATCTACCTCAACCTTTAGAACACATCTTCTAATTATATGATCAGCACTTTCCCAGAATAGATAAGGTTCATCCCAAAAATATTTCTTCACATAAAAATGGAATCTCTTTCGTTGTTAGAATTTCAGCACTTGGGAAGAATCCCACACACCACATAATTGGCAAAATCAGCATACCAAGGTATGGTTCCTATTGACACAACCATCACCGACTCATCGGGGAAAGCTTCTTCAATATCTTTTTCACTGGAGACAACCACACTCGTTTCAAGCCTCTATAAATTGTCAGCCACTTGATTTTGACACCCTTTTGGATCTTTGACATTAAAGTCGAACTCTTGCAACAATAGCACCCATAGAATCAATCTTGGTTTTTCATCCTTCTTGGCCATCAATTAACCTATAGCTGCATGGTCGGTGTGTACCACAATCTTGGTTCCCAACAAGTAGGCTTGAAACTTTTCAAAAGCATACCACTACAAGAAACTCTACTTCTAACGACCAATTCTTAACGAAGGGATATGAATCCGGTCGTTAAAAGTGTATTTATAGCGACACAATTTTTTTTCGGTCGTTAAAGGTCAATTTTTAATTTAATATTAGCATCAATAAAAAATCCAGATGTTAAAAGAATTATATCCTGCTGTTAATATTCTAAAAAAGTGCTGAAATTTTCTAATTTCACTCTTTCTTTATTTTTTCACAACACACGCGTGTCCACTCTTCCCACTTCTCCAAAAAGAAAGCATAGAGTCTTGTATCAATTTTTCTCATTCCCATATTTTTCTCTTAGAAGTGAACGACAACCTATATTTTCTCAGTAATTAAAGTGAATTGAGGGATGGTTAGAGAAAATTCAGCAATTGTTGGAGGAAATTTCGCAAGCAATTCTCTGCCATGTTCTCTTACATTAAAATCAGCTGAAGGAAAGATACAATTAGGTGCATCTTGAGGTTTGTTAGAGAAAAATAAGCATGTAGAGATACACACGTTTCTTTGTTACAACTTATAAAAAGAGGATTTGCATCTCTCTTGTTTGATTGCAGAACAACGAAATCATCCCTTTCTTCTTAGGGCTTTTTGTAACTTTGCTTCAATTTGAGACTGTTCGGACGCTATCTTGGTGTTTACATCACTTCAAGGTAAGATTTGGTTATTATAACTAAGAATAGCTTTGTGGAATGTTTGGTTTTGTGCAATTTTGGGTTTTTCCCAATTTTGGGTTTCATCTAGGGTTTTTCGTTCTTTTTTTGGTGTTCCTGCACTTATATATATATGATAAAAACTTTGCATTTATGTTTAATGATACCTATGAAATGTTGTAGGATAAATTTACCAATGACGACATGAATGCTAAAAAAGAACATGTCCTTCAACATATGAGAAGGTTGTGGAATAACTGGAGAGGATCACTTCACAAAAATATGAAGTCTAAGCCATTTGGTGATGCTCTAAAAGATATGCCAAGAAGTGTAGACAAGAGTGATTGTGAATGGCTGGTTAAGGAGCATTTCTTAAGTGACAAGTTTAAGGTAAAACTCCATAGTATTTATTTATTAGCATGTTTTTTGAAGTGACTAACTATAATTTTTATGGTCTATTGTGAATATAGGAAACAAGTATAAGAAACACTGTCAATAGGTCTAAGTTGAGTATGCCTCATCGTATGGGGAGTAAGCCTATTAGAGACATTATCTATGAATTGGTATGTAACTTTTATAAATCTTTAAGAAGTTTCTTGTTTGTTAAAATGATTTCTTTGACTTGTTTATTTATATGTTAAGGGAGGTAAAGATGGTAAGCAACGAAACATGGATACTATCTTCTTTGAGACTCGTAAGAAGGATAACAAGCTTGTCGAACCTGAAACAAATGCAAAATATGTATGTTTAGTGATAGATTTTATTTTAAATCATTTAACTTTATGTGTTGTATTATTTTAAGTTTTCTTGTATTTTATAGGCTAAAATAAAATAATTGGATCAATCAGATTCATTTCTTACAAATATTGAGGCCGTAGAGAAGTGTTTTGGACCTCAATGTAAGAGTCATGTAATTGGATTTGGTGGTGGGATAACGGTTAAGGAGTTGAAAGGTGGGAACTTTTCAAAGGCTGCATTGTTGGATAAGTTGAATGCACGAGAAAAAGAAAATGAATCACTAAAAAGACGCATGGATGAGTTAGAGAATAAATGTGAACGCATGGATGAGCTAGAGAGTAAATATGAACAGCTTGCAAGAGTACTGCTTGGTCAGCCTTCAACACCTGCATCTTCAAGTGATCAATAGATGGTACCATTAAACAGGTCAGTAAATTGATTTTTGTTTCTCTTTGTGATGTACTCAAGAGACAGGGAAGGACTTTAACTACTCAATTTGTGTCCTTAGTTTCTTGTTATAACCTGGTTGCTCTTACCAAGTACAATTGATTGTAAGCATCAACAACCTAATTGCCTCTCGTAGAGCAAGTGCCATTACATAGTGAATGTACATAGTATTTTAATTGTTGCTTCTAACTTTAGATCTTCATTTGGTTATCTACACAAGCATACCCTATGTTTTTATGTTTTAGGTGAAGGTAGTGTTTTTATTATGACATCTATGTCATTAGGAGGTTGCTAATGGTACCATCTTTCAATAGATGCCATCCATATCTAAATAATCACAATGGTTGTCCCCTGTGTTTCAACATATATACTAACACATCTTTTTCTAGAAGATAGTTTATGTCTTCTACACATACAAGAAAATGTATATGAAACTGAGTGAGACTAACTAATAGATGTAGAGTTAAAAAAATTATACAACATTCGAATTTAAATGTCAAAAGTCGCTATGCTCTATTAACAATGTTGTGGAAACACAGTGACCTACATTAGCAGATGAATTTTTTGAGGCCTCTCCATAGTCTTTAACTTAAAAACCTGAAAACATAAACAAGCAGATTGAGATTGGGAAGTAAAGCAACACCACTTCCTTAGAAGTCTTCATTGATTTAGCAGTAATGAGGAGAATTAGAGCTGAGGATAGAGCTATATCTAATTACATGAAACTATGTTAATCTCAATGTAGTCTTCGGACAAGGAGGTAATACAGGGCAGTCCAATTAAAACAAATAACCTTAGGAGGTAACGTCTTCCATATAAATTCTTAAGGCGAACTATTAATTATCAGAGTTTGAGTACCAAGCTATGTGTCGCATTCTTTCATTGTGAATATGTTGTTTCTTTCCCGAAAAATAGTATCTGTTTTGGTCTCATCATTGTTGTATTTTTCCATTTCTGCTAGCAGTTCCATCAAGTTGTGCATTTCCCAATCATTAACTGCTCCTCTAAGTAGAGTAGCCTAGTTTTTTCCATTTCTATTTTGTGTTATGGTGGAGCTTTATCCACAGTAATTTGTTGAGCATTTCACTTATGTTGTGGACAATATAGTGTAACTTCCAAGGAGTGATACCTTTGTTTATAAATCAGATCACCAAAAGGAGTGAATTAAATCCAATTTCAAGTTTCCTCTCCTAATCAGTACAACATCATTCCAATCCAGTGACTGGAGTCTTTTCTTCAAAGCCATATTACCAAATCTGCTGTGCATCTCTCATGTGTTGTTGAAAATATAGTGTAACTTCGAAGGAATGATGCTACTGTTTAGAAATTAGTTCCACCAAAATGAGTGAATTCCCATTCCACTCCAGCGACTTGAGTCTAGTCTTCAAAGCCATAGTTTCTGCAAAGTTGGTCTCTATTCCTAGTGGCATGGCATATTCTATACAAATGCACCATTTATTTATAAGTCATGGCATAATGCAACCTTTATTTTTTCAATTGTAGAAAGATGCTTTTCTGGTCATTTATGTTTTTCATTAACTTAAAAACTATAGATTTTAGAAGTTATAAATGTGATGTAGTTTGGCTAATGCCTTCAGATGTTACAAATATATTGGAAAGTTGAAATGGGCAGAAGGCTGTAAACATCCAGAAATAGTTTGGGAGGACTATCTATTTTCTGGACCATTTTGTATGATTGAAATAGTGCTTGCTTTGAGAACAAAAAGTACCATATTTCTAGAGTCCAGAATCATTATCTACACATTAAGGTGTAGCGTGGTGGGCCAGGCCAAGAGGGAAAACAGAAGGATTGTTTATTGGGGTAGGGTTATTTTGATTTGAGCTTTCTATGGTAGTCTTTCCGCTCTTTCCTACTTCGTGTATCACATCATTTTTTTGGTAATTAAACAAGTTTATTCATACCAAAGTGATAATTACATAATCAAACAGGCCTAACTCCTCCAAAATAGAAAACACTTCTAAGGTACTGAGTATAGATTCTCTATCTATTACAATTTGATTATCGATATTAGCCTACTACAATCTGCTAAGTAATCTAGTATGCTTAAGCTTCAGATGTCTCTTCGTGAATGTCCTCAGGGCATGTGGTTGAGTATATCTAAATTTGTCTGCTAGGCTTTCAGGCTTCTCCCCCTTGTGTGGATGTGCACAACTATCTCTCTTGCTACCCTTGACTATTGATATTGGCAACTCTAGAATCTTTTCATGTTCTGCTCCCTCCATATTAGAGAAGTTACTGTAGCAAACAGACAACATAATATGCCTCCCTCTTAGAAAAAAAATAAGTTGGTGGTCTCGGATGTGGTCTCTATTTTGGTCTGATGGCTCTCATACTTTTCCTTGTGTGGTTTCTATATTGAATTTGCCTAGCCTACTTCCCAAAATATGACTCAAGCAAAGTTTGCAAGGTTCAAATAGCTTTAATTCATGTTTGTACTCCATTCTATTTGAAATTTCTTGATCCTCCCCCTTGTCAACCAATGCAGCAACGAGTTACTAGCCCCTTGTTAGTATCTTTTGTTTTGATGGCCTTATGAACTCATTGTTGATCATTGCAGAAAATCATTAAATAGTTAATAGATGTTGGGAAGAGACTACAAGTTATTGTTGACATGCCTTTTTTTATGAACTTTAATGTTTTGCATCTTTTTTAGTAAATGCGTTTTATATTTTATGATTCTTCTTTAAGAGTTTATTCTTTGTTTTTAAATTGACATAAACTTTGTTTTACAGCTGAAGAATTTGAATATGAAGAATATATCGTTCAAGAATGTACGGAGAAAGTTGACGTTCAAGAGAGCTTTTACTTTAGTTTTTAAATTAAAGACAATATCTTATTATTTATATGTTGCAATTTTTCTCTTTCTAGGAGTTGATAAAGATATGTTATGCAACTTGAATTTGATATATCTTTCTTTAATTAGTTTGTTTTAACAATGAAATTCTATATGAAGAATTAAATTATTTAGTTTATTTTTGAGCGCTTCCGTGTACATTCAATAACTAATATTATTCTTAAGCAAAAAAAATAACTAATATTATTCGCTGTATAAATTTTTTTTTTAAAAACAAATGAAAATGGGATCTTTGAAACTCTTTTATAATTGGCTTCTTAAAAAAAGTTGAATAATCAACCATTAGTGATGGGAAATGTGGTCATTAATAGTAGTGGTGTTGAAAGTAACATGCAATTAACAAAAGAAATTTTGGTCGTTGAAAGTACTTGTACTAAGGGCAAATTCGGTCGCTAAAAAGGGCATATAACGACCAGAATTTATGTTGTCATTAAAAACACTTTTAACGACCGGATTTGAATGCAGTCGTTAACTTTTAACATTGGGACTTTTAACGACCGGATTTGTTATGGTCGTTAATGACTTTTAGCGACTGGATTTGGACCTTTAACGACCAAATTTTCCTTCATTAAAGACCATTTTTCTTGTAGCGTACACCACAGCCAACAACTCTTGTTCAGTGACGGTGTAGTTCTTTTGAGCTACATTCAAGGTCTTTCTGGCATAATAGACTGGATGAAACAACTTTCCTTTTCATTGGCCAGGTACAACTCCCAAAGCCACACCACTAGTATCACACATTAGCTCAAATTGGTTGTTCCAATCCGGAGCAACAATGATCGGAGCCGATACTAACTTCTCTTTTACACACACAAATGCATTCATACAAGCCTCATCAAACTCAAAAACACTCTCTTTCTAAACTAGCTTGCGAAGAGGATGAGCTATCTTAGCGAAGTCTTTTATGAACCTCCGGTAGGAACTCGAATGGCCCAATAAACTTCTAAAACCTTTAACCAAGATAGGAGGAGGTAACTTGGATATAACTTCAACCTTAGCTTGATCCACTTGTATACCGTCTCCCGAAAGTTTGTGCCCCAACACAATACCTTTTTTTACCATAAAGTGACATTTTTCCCAATTGAGAACAAGATTTGTTTCAACACATCTTTGCAAGATTCTACCAAGGTGCTCAAGGCATGCTTCAAATGTATCCCCCACAATTGAGAAATCATCTATGAAGACTTCCATCATGTCAGCAAAAATAGAGAGCATACACCTCTGAAACGTTGCCGGTGCATTACACAATCCAAAAGACATTCTTTTAAAAGAAAATGTTCCATAGGGGCATGTGAAAGTAGTCTTTTCTTGATCTTCAAGTGCAATGGAGATTTGGTTATAACTGGAGTACACATCCAAAAAGCAATACCATCCACAACCCGCCAATCTATCAAGCATCTGGTCCGTAAAAGCCATTGGAAAGTGATCTTTCTCAGTACTTTCATTTAACTTCTGATAGTCCATACAAACAAGCCAACAGCTAACCGGTTGCATTGGCACAAGTTCACCTTTTTTATTCGGGACCACAGTCATACCACCTTTCTTTGGAACGCATTGAATGAGGCTTATCCACTTTCTATTCGCAATAGGGTAGACCACTCCCGCGTCAAGCCACTTGATGATCTCTTTCTTCACAACCTCTTGCATTGGAGGGTTCAACCTCCTTAGAGGTTCAACGTTTGGTTTACAATCACTATCCAATTGAATCTTGTGGGTGCAAATACCTAGAAGAATTCCCACAATGTCGGCAATCGTCCACCCTATAGCTTTGATAAACCTTTTTAACATACTGACAAGGGCTTGAGTTTGCCATTCAAGCAAGTCCGTAGCAATAATCACGGGAATGTGTTGTTAGCTCCCAAGAACACATAACGAAGGTACGGAGGGAGTACCTTCAAATCAAGCATTGGTGGCTCTTCAATGGATGGTTTTGCGGGGAGACTTTCATATTCTTCAAATTAATATCAAGCTTTAAAGGGTTTTTAGAATAAGATCCTAAAATTGATAGAGCAACCACCACCTCATCATAATCTTGAATATCTCCCCCGTCATAATTTAATAAGACGGCAGCAAAAGATTTACCCACACATGAAATGTCACCCACACTAGCAATCACTTCATCAATCACAACAATAGTTGATAACACATGGAGATCACTCGGGTACTTCATAGATTTGCATACGTTGAAAGTAACTTCCTCATCATTTGCCCAGAATTTCAAAGCACCACTTTCTACATCAACAAGAGCTCACTCGGTAGCCTAAAATGGCCCACCAAGAATGATAGGAACCTCGGCATCAATCTCGCAATCAAGAATTACAAAATCAGCCAGAAATATAAACTTGTGCACCTTCACTAAAATATCATAGAGAATGCCAATAAGACGCTTGATAGATCGATTAGCCATAAGAAGATGCAAAGTTTTTGACTTAGGCATGCCCAACTCAAGTTTCTTGTAAATGGCACAGGGCATCAAATTGATACTTGCCCCCAAATCACACAAAGACTTAGTGTAACACCCCAAGCTTCCAAAGGATTTTAAAAAGCAGAACTCACCTGAAGACAATGACCTATAGAGGCCACCTACGGGCCGTAGATGGATTGACAGGCCGTAGGTGGGGACCATTAATGGCACTGTGAAATTTCAAGATTTCCAAGTTTCTGAACCTTGACCTACGGAACAACAAGGACGGTTCGTAGTTCAGTTGACGGGCCGTAGATGGGTTCCGTAGATGCCTTCTAGACTTAGCCAAATTTTCAACCCAAAATGAACTTTTTTAATCAATTGACGGAAAAACAGGATGGTCCGTCAATTGATGTACGGACAGTAGATCCTGTCCATCGATTGGCCCTGACAGTTTTTAATTAAGGGCTTTTTGGTCTTTTTCCTAACTGTTTACCTATTAAGCTAAGTTGATTATACCCTTAATCTTAGACCTATAAATACTTTCTAAACCTAATTCCTTTCATGCTAATTCATTCCAAAACTCTCCTCTCTCAAATATTTCTCTCTCTAAAAAGAAACTCTCTCAACTCTAAAGGAAGAAGAAGGAGCTTGAATCCTCCATTGAAGACCTTCAATCTTCTCCAATTTCTTGTGGATTGCTTTGAGGTATGATAGGGTTCACCATTAGGAGTCTTTTCCTCCAATGGGCCCTTTCTCTTCAGCATGATTTTCAAAGGTTTACTCTAACCCAATTGAATTAGGGTTTGTGATCAATCATTGTGGGTTCTTCAATTGTGATTCCAATTATTGATTTTACGATTCCTAGTGCATGATTTAGTGTGATAAAGTAACTTAGTGCACGAATTAGCCGGAATTACATGATTTGATGTAAAGATTGCATGGACCCCCATGATCCCAAGCTAATTCTCCCCAATTTGATGATCTATGCTTTGATTGTTGGGTTGAGTTATGATTTGATGATGTTTATGAGTTCTCTATGAAATCAAGCATGAATTATGAATGAATTGAGGATAATCTTATGAATTTAGCATGATCAAGTCAAAAGCATGATTTTTCACTATTATAAGAGTTCCTCCAAGTATGGGTAAATTGTCTTAATTATGGCTTTCTAATCATGAGCTTGCATTGAATTGCATGTATTGAGTTGAACTTGCATGAACTCATATGAAATCTATGAACTATGAAATATGAGAATGATGAATTAAGGGTGCTTTGAGAGTGAAGTACCAAATTTATGATATGATGAGGCTATGGTTGAGTAGTGAAAGGTTTTCTCACGTAATTCTCCCACTATGATAAAAGAAGAACAAAGAGGCGATTACCCATGTTCTTAAGGAGCTATTCTAATGATGTAAGTTTGGACAAGGTCCACGAAAGATGAATATCTATACGCATGATTTTAGCTTGAATTGGTAACCCTAGTTTTTCCTTTTCATGTTTGAAGATATAAATATGTTAATGAATAATCCGTGGGAATTATGCTTAGCACCGAGTGAATATTGAGATTGAAGCCCTCCCGTTAGTAGAGGCTGAGTCATCTAGTGAAAGCTCTCCCGTTAATAGAGGCCGGGTTTTCTAGATGGAACTCTCCCGTTAGTTGAGGCCAAGTCTCCTAAAGCAATCTCTATCCCATAAACTATGTTGCCACCATAGGATATTGTCTTTTAGTAGACATTAGCTAGTGGATCAACATAAGCTAAGAAATTCATGGTCTTACCTTGGCAAGTAGGACACCCATTTACGGTGTGGGGTAGACACCGGATTCCATGTTGATAGCTCTCATGGTCTTATATGTCGGTTAAGGCTTTTCCCCACAAATTAATGAACAAGTGTTCTCATGATGAAGTAAAGAAAAGAAGGAAAGATGATTTAGCTTGCTTTGGCCTTGATATATGCTTTATGTTTCATGTTTATCATGTCTTTAGCTTGGCCATTCCATGTCATGGTTATGTCTCGCTCTAGCATGATTTATGTGTTTATGTGCATTTCTATCATACTTAGTACTTAATTGGGCTAACGCATACTTTTGCCTATATTAACTTCTTTGGTGTAGGACATGGCGATTCACCTCCCATTCGTGGCTAGAGCTTTAGTAGAAGATTGATAGAAGGCTTGGTGAGTCCTCATCCATCCGAGGACATAGCCTAGTTGTTCTTATTTTTCATGTATTTTCCCTTTTGTCGGATTGTATTGGGTTACGTCCCAAATTTTATCTCTTTATGTTAGAATGTCTTTGAGACATGAGATGTAGACTTCCGCTATTTTCCTTTTTAAACTTTGATATGAGAAACTCTTTGAACTCTTAATCTCTATTATCTATGATGTATGTATGCTAAGTGGCTTGTATGAGGCCTTTCGTGGTCTTGTACGCCATGTCACGTCTAGGGGGTACCTTGGGTCGTGACAAACTTTGTATTCAGAGCACAAGGTTTTAGAAAGATCCTAGGATATCTCATATGCCGCGTCAAGTAGAGTCTTGTTCATGTGTGTGAAGCGCGCCACATTTATGAATGTGAGGCTATAAGACGTTTAAGAAATTCCACTTCCTTCATTACTCTTAAGTCGTGCCATAGAGTTTAACTCTATATATGTCTCTCCTAATCCGTATCCTACGCATTTCAGGATATGGTGACCCGAAGAGCTTACGGTAGAAGAAACATGGGAGAGAATGTGGAACAAGAAGATCGTCCTAAAGGTCCTCAAGTTTCGGCCGACCCTTTGGCGGAACAAGTTACTAATGAGGAGTTTAGGGCTGCTTTTCAAGTGTTCGCTCAAGCCGTGATGGCTCAAGCCAATAGAGAGGTGGTGGCACCCGTGAACCCAAATGCGGGTACGGCGGCATCAAGAGTGAGGGACTTTACGAGGATGAATCCTCAAGAATTCCACGGCTCTAAAGTTGAGGAAGATCATCAAGAGTTCATCGATGAAGTGTACAAGTTGTTGATGATCATGGGTGTGACGCCCGAAGAAAAGGTGGAGTTGGCTGCTTATGAACTCAAGGGTGTTGCCCAAACTTGGTTCAATCAATGGAAGAGTGAGAGGGCGGTTAATGAGGGTCCTCTTGATTGGGAGAAATTCAAGGTTCCTTTCCATGATAGGTTCTTCCCTATTGAGAAGAGAGAGGCTAAGGTGCTTGAGATTATCAAACTTCGACAAGGAAATATGAGTGTGAAGGAGTATGCATTGAAGTTTACACAATTGGCTAAATATGCTCCGTCCATAGTTGCCGACCCTAGGGCAAGAATGAGCAAATTTGTGTCGGGAGTGTCCGATATGTTGGTGAAAGAGTGCTGCACAACCATGCTTGTGCATGGCATGGATATTTCTCACCTCATGGTCTATGCTAAACAAATAGAGGAAGAAAAGCTCAAGGAGAGGTCTAGAGAGGCAAAGAGGGCTAAGACTTGCGATGGTAATTTCTCACATTCAAGTTCCGATAGGCATGATCGTTTTAAGTATCGACAAAGGTTTTCCAGTCAAGATTCCTCCAATGATCCACCTAAGTTCAACAAAGATAGGGTGTCTAACCCTAAGCTTCAAGAAGGGAATGGTGGTGGATTCTCATCAACCACTTGTGCTAAGTGTGGAGGAAAGCATGAGGGCAATTGTCTGGCCGGATCTAATGCATGCTTTGGTTGTGGCAAGACGGGTCACAAGATAAGGGATTGTCCCTTAGCGGTTAGGAAGGAGGGAGATAATCTTCGATGGACTTAACATCAAAATTCATCGGGTGCGAGCGCTCAAAAGCAAAATTGATTCTATGCACTTCAAGCTCGTCATGAGCAAGAGGATTCCTCAGATGCGGAAGTTGGTAAGTTATGATCCTTTAGCTTGTGGTTATGCGTTGATTAAGTTTGGGTGTTTGATTGGCTATGATAAGACTCCATGTGTGGTTAGAGTGTTTAAGGTCGACTTTGAAATCCTTGTAGAAACTTCTTAGGTGTTTACTTGTATTAATGGTTTTCTGGTTGTTGAGATCTTGGGTATTATGTTTGGATTAAGGGAGATGGATTATGGAGGATTAGAGGGGTTTGCTCCCATGAGGGGGGGGGGGAGATAGTGTATTTCTTGATTGCTAAGTGTGGGAACTAATTTGCTAGAAGGAGTCCCTTGTTCTGGTTGTTATATGAGAGGTCGGAGGTGATGTGATGTCCTAGTATCCCTATCCTTCTTTTCTTCTACCTTTGGGTCTAGGTGAGGCCCTAGTTCCTCATGGTTCATTCTTTTGGTCTTATGTGTCATAGTTGATTTCCATGATTCCTTGATTATGCATGTTCATGAAAGAGTTTTATATGATTATGTGCATTTGAGTATGAGTTGCACAAAGTGTTCATGATATGACGTGTTGATCATGCTTTAGCTTGGATTTGATGTTTCCTCCTCGGATATGTGCACTTATGTGATTGCATGCTAGGTTGGGTTGTTAGTTTGTGTCTATTACCCTTCTCGAGATGTCTTGATTCTCATTCGAGGAAGAATATTCCCAAGGGGGAGATATTGTAACACCCCAAGCTTCCAAAGTATTTTAAAATGTAGAACTCACCTGAAGACAGTGACCTACGGAGGCCACCTACGGGCCATAGATGAATTGACGGGCCGTAGGTGGGGACCGTCAATGGCACTGTGAGATTTCAGGATTTCCATGTTTCTGAACCTTGACCTACGGAACAGCAAGACGGTTCGTAGTTCAGTTGACGGGCCGTAGATAGGTTCCGTAGATGCCTTCCAGACTTATCCAAATTTTACTCTCAAAATGAACTTCCTGAATCAATTGACGGAATAACAGGACGGTCCGTCAATTGATGTACGGACCGTAGATCCTGTCCGTTATTGGCCCCGACAATTTTTAATTAAGGGTTTTTTGTTCTTTTTCCTAATTGTTTACCGATTAACCTAAGTCGATTATACCCTTAATCTTAGACCTATAAATACTTTCTAAGCCTAATTCCTTTCATTCTAATTCAATCAAAAACTCTCCTCTCTCAAATATTTCTCTCTCTAAAAAGAAACTCTCTCAACTCTAAAGGAAGAAGAAGGAGCTTGAATCCTCCATTGAAGACCTTCAATCTTCTCCAATTTCTTGTGGATTGCTTTGACGTATGATACTGTTCACCATTAGGAGTCTTTTCCTCCAATGGGCCCTTCCTCTTCTTCATGATTTTCAAAGGTTTACTCTTACCCAATTGAATTAGGGTTTGTGATCAGTCATTGTGGGTTCTTCAATTGTGATTCCAATTATTGATTTTATGATTCCTAGGGCACGATTTAGCGCGATAAAGTAACTTAGTGCATGAATTAGCATGAATTACATGATTTGATGTAAAGATTGCATGAACCCCCATGATCCCAAGCTAATTCTCCCCAATTTGATGATCTATGCTTTGATTGTTGGGTTGAGTTATGATTTGATGATGTTTATGAGTTCTCTATGAAATCAAGCATAAATTATGAATGAATTGAGGATAATCTTATGAATTTAGCATGATCAAGTCAAAAACACGATTTTCCTCTATTATATGAGTTCCTTCAAATATGGGTAAATTGTCTTAATTATGGCTTTCTAAGCATGAGCTTGCATTGAATTGCATGTTATGAGTTGAACTTGCATGAATCCATATGAACTCTATGAACTATGAAATATGAGCACGATGAATTTAGGGTGCTTTGAGAGTAAAATACAAAAGTTATGATATGATGATGCTATGGTTGATTAGTGAAAGGTTTTCTCACGTAATTCTCCCACTATGATAAAAGAAGAACAAAGAGGAGATTACCCATGTTCTTAAGGAGCTATTCTAATTATGTAAGTTTGGACAAGGTCCATGAAAGATGAATATCTATAAGCATGATTTTAGCTTGAATTGGTAACCCTAGTTTTTCCTTTTCATGTTTGAAGATATAAATATGTTAATGAATAATCCGTGGGAATTATGCTTAGCACCGAGTGAATATTGAGATTGAAGCCCTCCCGTTAGTAGAGGCTGAGTCATCTAGTGAAAGCTCTCCCGTTAATAGAGGCCGGGTTTTCTAGATGGAACTCTCCCGTTAGTTGAGGCCGAGTCTCCTAAAGCAATCTCTATCCCATAAACTATGTTGCCACCATAGGATATTGTCTTTTAGTAGACATTAGCTAGTGGATCAACATAAGCTAAGAAATCCATGGTCTTACCTTGGCAAGTAGGACACCCATTTACGGTGTGGGGTAGACACCGGATTCCATGTTGATAGCTCTCATGGTCTTATATGTCGATTAAGGCTTTTTCCCACAAATTAATGAACAAGTGTTCTCATGATGAAGTAAAGAAAAGAAGGAAAGCTGATTTAGCTTGCTTTGGCCTTGATATTTGCTTTATGTTTCATGTTTCTCATGTTTATCATGTCTTTAGCTTGGCCATTGCATGTCATGATTATGTCTCGCTCTAGCATGATTTATGTGTTTATGTGCATTTCTATCATACTTAGTACTTAATTGGGCTAACGCATACTTTTGCCTATATTAACTTCTTTGGTGTAGAACATGGCGATTCACCTCCCATTCGTGGCTAGAGCTTTAGTAGAAGATTGATAGAAGGCTTGGTGAGTCCTCATCCATCCGAGGACATAGCCTAGTTGTTCTTATTTTTCATGTATTTTCCCTTTTGTTCGGATTGTATTGGGTTACGTCCCAAATTTTATCTCTTTATGTTAGAATGGCTTTGAGACATGAGATGTAGACTTCCGCTATTTTCCTTTTTAAACTTTGATATGAGAAACTCTTTGAACTCTTAATCTCTATTATCTATGATGTATGTATGCTAAGTGGCTTGTATGAGGCCTTTCGGGGTCTTGTACGCCATGTCACGTCTAGGGGGTACCTTGGGTCTTGACAAACTTTATATTCAGAGCACAAGGTTTTAGAAAGATCCTAGGATATCTCATATGCCGCGTCAAGTAGAGTCTTGTTCATGTGTGTGAAGCGCGCCACATTTATGAATGTGAGGCTATAAGACGTTTAAGAAATTCCACTTCCTTCATTACTCTTAAGTCGTGCCATAGAGTTTAACTCTATATATGTCTCTCCTAATCCGTATCCTACGCATTTCAGGATATGGTGACCCGAAGAGCTTACGCTAGAAGAAACATGGGAGAGAATGTGGAACAAGAAGCTCGTCCTAAAGGTCCTCAAGTTCCGGCCGACCCTTTGGCGGAACAAGTTACTAATGAGGAGTTTAGGGCTGCTTTTCAAGTGTTCGCTCAAGCCGTGATGGCTCAAGCCAATAGAGAGGTGGTGGCTCCCGTGAACCCAAATGTGGGTACGGCGGCATCAAGAGTGAGGGACTTTACGAGGATGAATCCTCAAGAATTCCACGGCTCTAAAGTTAAGGGAGATCCTCAAGAGTTCATCGATGAAGTGTACAATGTGTTGATGATCATGGGTGTGACGCCGGAAGAAAAGGTGGAGTTGGATGCTTATCAACTCAAGGGTGTCGCCCAAATTTGGTTCAATCAATGGAAGAGTGAGAGGGCGGTTAATGAGGGTCCTCTTGATTGGGAGAAATTCAAGGTTCCTTTCCATGATAGGTTCTTCCCTCTTGAGAAGAGAGAGGCTAAGGTGCTTGAGTTTATCAAACTTCGAAAAGGAAATATGAGTGTGAAGGAGTATGCATTGAAGTTTACACAATTGGCTAAATATGCTCCGTCCATAGTTGCCGACCCTAGGGCAAGAATGAGCAAATTTGTGTCGGGAGTGTCCGATATGTTGGTGAAAGAGTGGCGCACCACCATGGTTTTTCATGGCATGGATATTTCTCGCCTCATGGTCTATGCCAAACAAATAGAGGAAGAAAAGCTCAAGGAGAGGTCTAGAGAGGCAAAGAGGGCTAAGACTTGCGATGGTAATTTCTCACATTCAAGTTCCGATGGGCATGATCGTTTTAAGTCTGGACAAAGGTTTTCCGGTCCAGATTCCTCCAATGATCCACCTATGTTCAAAAAAGATAGGGTGTCTAACCCTAAGCCTCAAGAAGGGAATGGTGGTGGATTCTCATCGACCACTTGTGCTAAGTGTGGAGGGAAGCATGAGGGCAATTGTCTGGCCGGATCTAATGCATGCTTTGGTTGTGGCAAGACAGGTTACAAGATAAGGGATTGTCCCTTAGTGGTTAGGAAGGAGGGAGATAATCGTCGATGGACTTAACGTCAAAATTCACCGGGTGCAAGCGCTCAAAAGCAAAATTTATTCTATGCACTTCAAGCTCGTCATGAGCAAGAGGATTCCCCAGATGCGGAAATTGGTAAGTTATGATCCTTTAGCTTGTGGTTATGCGTTGATTAAGTTTGGGTGTTTAATTGGCTATGATAAGACTCCATGTGTAGTTAGAATGTTTAAGGTCGACCTTGAAATCCTTGTAGAAACTTCTTAGGTGTTTACTTATATCAATGGTTTTGTGGTTGTTGAGATCTTGGGTATTATGTTTGGATTAAGGGAGATGGATTATGGAGAATTAGAGGGGTTTGCTCCCAAGGGGGGGGGGAGATAGTGTATTTCTTGATTGGTAAGTGTGGGAGCTAATTAGCCGGAAGGAGTTCCTTGTTCTGGTTGTTATATGAGAGGTCGGAGGTGATGTGATGTCCTAGTATCCTTATCCTTCTTTTCTTCTACCTTTGGGTCTAGTTGAGGCCTTAGTTCCTCATGGTTCATTCTTTTGGTCGCATGTGTCATAGTTGATTTCCATGATTCCTTGTTTATGCATGTTCATGAAAGAGTGTTATATGATTATGTGCATTTGAGTATGAGTTGCACAAGTCTTCATGATATGACGTGTTGATCATGCTTTAGCTTGGATTTGATGTTTCATCCTCGGATATGTGCACTTATGTGATTGCATGCTAGGTTGGGTTGTTAGTCCGCGTCTATTACCCTTCTCGAGATGTCTTGATTCTCATTCGAGGAAGAATATTCCAAGGGGGAGATATTGTAACACCCCAAGCTTCCAAAGGATTTTAAAATGTAGAACTCACCTGAAGACAGTGAACTACGGAGGCCATCTACGGGCCGTAGATAAATTGACGGGCTGTAGGTGGGGACCGTCAATGGCACTGTGAGATTTCAGGATATCCATGTTTCTTAACCTTGACCTACGGAACAGCAGGACGGTTCGTAGTTCAGTTGAAGGGCCGTAGATGGGTTCCGTAGATGCCTTCCAGACCTATCCAAATTTTACACCCAAAATGAACTTTCTGAATCTATTGACGGAAGAACATGACGGTTTGTCAATTGATGTATGGACCGTAGATCCTGTCCGTTGATTGGCCCCGACAGTTTTTAATTAAGGGCTTTTTGGTCTTTTTCTTAATTTTTTACCTATTAAGCTAAGTCGATTATAACCTTAATCTTAGACATATAAATACTTTCTAAGCCTAATTCCTTTCATTCTAATTCATTAAAAAACTCTCCTCTCTCAAATATTTCTCTCTCTAAAAAGAAACTCTCTCAACTTTAAAGGAAGAAGAAGGAGCTTGAATCCTCCATTGAAGACCTTCAATCCTCTCCAATTTCTTGTGGATTGCTTTGAGGTATGATAGTGTTCACCATTAGGAGTCTTTTCCTCCAATGGGTCCTTCCTCTTCTTCATGATTTTCAAAGGTTTACTCTTACCCAATTGAATTAGGGTTTGTGAACAATCATAGTGGGTTCTTCAATTGTGATTCCAATTATTGATTTTATGATTCCTAGTGCACGATTTAGCGCAATAAAGTAACTTAGTGTGAATTACATGATTTGATGTAAAGATTGCATGAACCCCCATGATCAAAAGATGATGTTTATGAATTCTCTATGCAATCAAGCATGAATTATGAATGAATTGAGGATAATCTTATGAATTTAGCATGATCAAGTCAAAAACATGATTTTCCTCTATTATATGAGTTCCTTCAAATATTGGTAAATTGTCTTAATTATGGCTTTCTAAGAATGAGCTTGCATTGAATTGCATGTTATGAGTTTAACTTGCATGAACCCATATGAACTCTATGAACTATGAAATATGAGCATGATGAATTAAGGGTGCTTTGAGAGTAAAGTGCAAAAGTTATGATATGATGATGCTATGGTTGATTAGTGAAAGGTTTTCTCACGTAATTCTCCCACTATGATAAAAGAAGAACAAAGAGGCGATTACCCATGTTCTTAAGGAGCTATTCTAATGATGTAAGTTTGGACAAGGTCCGTGAAAGATGAATATCTATAAGCAAGATTTTAGCTTGAATTGGTAACCCTAGTTTTTCCTTTTCATGTTTGATGATATAAATACGTTAATGAATAATCCGTGGGATTTATGCTTAGCACCGAGTGAATATTGAGATGGAAGCCCTCCCGTTAGTAGAGGCCGGGTCTTCTAGTGAAAGCTCTCCCGTTAGTAGAGGCCGGGTTTTCTAGATGGAACTCTCCCGTTAGTTGAGGCCGAGTCTCTCAAAGCAATCTCTATCCCATAAACTATGTTGCGACCATAGGATGTTGTCTTTTAGTAGACATTAGCTAGTGGATCCACATAAGCTAAGAAATTCATGGTCTTACCTTGGCAAGTAGGATGCCCCTTTACGGTGTGGGGTAGACACCGGATTCCATGTTCATAGCTCACATGGTCTTATATGTCGGTGAAGGCTTTTCACCACAAGTTAATGAACAAGTGTTCTCATTATGAAGTAAAATAAGAAGGAAAGATGATTTAGCTTGCTTTGCCTTGATATATGCTTTATGTTTCATGTTTCTCATGTTTATCATGTTTTTAGCTTGGCCATTACATGTCATGATTATGTCTCTCTCTAGCATGATTTATGTGTTTATGTGCATTTCTATCATACTTAGTACTTAATTGGGCTAACGCATACTCTTGCCTACATTAACTTCTTTGTTGTAGGACATGGCGATTCACCTCCCATTCGTGGCTAGAGCTTTAGTAGAAGATTGATAGAAGGCTTGGTGAGTCCTCATCCATCCGAGGACATAGCCTAGTTGTTCTTATTTTTCACGTATTTTCCCTTTTGTTCGGATTGTATTGGGTTGCGTCCCAAACTTTATCTCTTTATGTTAGAATGGCTTTGAGACATGAGATGTAGACTTCCGCTATTTTCCTTTTTAAAATTTGATATGAGAAACTCTTTGAACTCTTAATCTCTATTATTTTTGATGTATGTATGCTAAGTGGCTTGTATGAGGCCTTTCGAGGTCTTGTACGCCATGTCACGTCTGGGGGGTACCTTGGGTCGTGACACTTAGCAAATTGAAACATCCCTATAGTGCAAGGGATCGTGAATGCCCCTTGATCATCCTTCTTGGCAACTACGTTCTGCATAATGGCACTACAACTATGGGAAGCTTCAACCGTCTCGAAATCCATGCATAGCTTCTTTGTGACCAACTCCTTCATAAACTTTGCATAACCCTGCATCTCTAACAATGCCTCTACCAATGGAAGATTAATAGAAAGAGTTTTAAAGATGGAGAGGAGCTTTTGGAACTTGGCATCATCGTCCCTCTTAATCAATCTTTGAGGAAATGGTGGAGTAATTTTAGGCAATGACTTTTGAGGTGTTGAGGGAGGAGCAACCTCCATCTTTGACTTCTTAGCTTCACCGGCCATACTATCTTTTGGTGCATCATCAACCTCATTGGAAGTGTCATTTTCAATTCTTCGGCAAGTCCATCATCCTAATAAACAACAACTTTCCTTTTACTTGGACCTGCTTTGTAATAAATTTGCACATCACTTCCCACAATCTTAACACTACGGGTCGAAATTGCCATGCATTGGGCATTGCCATTCTTTGGATTAGCCAAGGTATCACTCGGAAGACTCCCTTGTGGTCTTGGATTTAAGTGAGTTGAGATCTAACCCATTTGGGTTTCAAGTTGTTTGATGGAAGCCGAATGAGAGGTCACTATTTGGTTCAATGAGGAAAAATCAGCTTTCATTTCCTTTAGCACTTTGTCTAACCCTTCAACCTTGTTTAGAATGAGGGCAAGCATATCCTCGGTTTGAAAACTTTTGGGATCGGTAGGGGTTCCTTCGGCTTAGGGAAATCATGAGAAGGTATGTAACGATCTCTATCCCCATCCCTATCTGTCCAGTTTGTATCCCTATCACACTAATCTCTATATGTATCTCTCCAACCAACATCGCGATCTTTGTTCCAACCTTGATTCCCGCCCGGCCTTGAATAGCTCGGACGAGAACCCACCACTTGGTTCGACAAAAATTGTACCTCTTCATTGTATATAGCTTCAAATTGTGCATCATCTGAACTCAATCCACTATTGGCACCAACCGCATTCACAGCCTTATAGCCACTTTCCATGACATGTTTCGTCAACAAATCCATTTGGGTCATCATTTTTGCCATATTCTCATCACGCTCTTGATTTTTCTCCATTTGTTCTTAATCAACCCAATAGTGAGAGGTGACACTTGATCCTCTCTCATGTGCCATAAACGATTTATCTTAGTCATCTCATCAAGCAAAGTTGATGCCACGACAAACGGTTGTCTCATGATTCCACCCCGAATAAGATGATCAGCTACATCCTTGTTGACGAAATGGAGACTTTGGTAGAAATATTGCATGAGCACATTTTTCGGTAATCCATGAGTAGGACATTGGAGAAGTAGCTTTTGAAACCTCAACAAAGTTTCATGAATAGATTCACCATCAATGCACGTGAAATTTTGAATGCCATCCCTCAACTTCACCATCTTCGAGGGAGGGAAGAAACGTTCAAGGAACGCCTCCGTGAGCTCCACCCAAGAAGTAATTGAGTCTCTAGGTAGTTCAGCCAACCACTTTGTTGTTTCCCCTGCTAAAGAAAAGGGAAACAAGCGAAGTCGGATTGACTCTAGGCTGATGTTCTTGAATGAGAAAGGCCACACACATCCAAAATATTTCGAATGCGGTCATGGGGATACTCATGAGAAAGTCCCCCAAAGAACCGTTTTATCTGCAACAACTGAAGCATAGTTCCAGTCACATGAAAGATAGCATTTCCCTCAGCTGGGGGCAAATGAATAGCTCCAGCGCTTCCCACTTGATCAACATTGAAATCGTTCAAGTTTCCAATGTCACCAATTCACCCAATAATACAAGTAGCTTCACTTCCGTGGACACTCATTTCTGCACCTGTTGATGACAAACAATGAAAAGACTAATAATCAAATTCTAGTACAACTAAATTAGTTCAATAAAACACTTCAATAAAATAATTCTAAATGCCACTCCCCGGCAGCGGCGCCATTTTTGATAACGCTCAACTACACCTCTTAAGATTCGAAGTGTAGGTGGTCGCTAGCAAGTATAAACCCAACGAAGAGTTGGGGTCGATCCCATGAGGAGTGTTCTAGTAAAGAATTGAAGTACGAAGTACTATAGTGATCTAATATTTTGTAGATAAAAGTAAGTAAAACGAAGCATAATGTAAGTCTTCAAATTATTAATAATCAATAATGAGAGGATTTAGTAACCAATTATTACACAATGATCAACACGGGGTTTTACTAATTAGGGATGGAACCTTAGGAGTGTGTGGGTGATCAATTATCAATTTTGCTGATGGGGAATTACCAATTGCTATAAGTTGTTGAATCTTAATGGGTATGATAGATTAAGGCTATAATAGCTATTTTTCAATCAGCCATCATGCATCAAGTGAGTTCTTACGAACCTCAACAAGCCTAACATTACAAAATAATCTAATTCCTTAATTCATCCCACTTTTACAAGCTAGGGAGCAAAGACAACAGCCTAAACAATTATCAATTGCAAATTCCACTCTAATGCTTCTTTTGCAAGCAAACATAGAGATCTACGCTAAATCTGAATTTACAACTTCAGACCATAATTGAAAACACAAATTTACAGCTGAACCCATATCAATTCAACTTTAAATTCAGCAATTAGCAATACCTATAAGCTAATTAGAAAATTGATCACATATTCACAACACTAAGAAATTGGGGTTTTAGCTACTCATAGCAAAAGAGAATAAATCATTACCAAAGTGATTCTCCATTGATGAAAAAAGTCTTCCAAGATAGAATGCTACAAATTAGAATGACACCCAAAGTCTCAAGATGTACAGAAAAACACACAAGAAATGTTCAAAAAAAAACTATTCAAAGTAAAAGTTCTTTTTGGTCTAGCTTAACTAATGCCTTCTCCCTTTTCAAAAAATTAGTTCATACGCTCACAAATTTTTTGCATATTTCAGCACGTTAGTCAAATCGTCGAGATAAGTCGGGATCGCTGAATCATTCAGCAATTCGCCCAATTATTCCTTCTCACCCTTTTGAACTTGATTTCAGTATCACCTTATTCTGTTACTTTGGGCGATTTGAGTCGAGCTCACCTTTCTGATCGGCGCATCGCTGATATGCTCCTGGGCTCACCAAGTTGACATGCTTCCTTAGACAGCTCGCTGGAAGTTTGGGCGAGCTGTAGGCTCACTCGGTGAGTCGCCAAGTGACATTTGTCGAGCTCCAGCCTTTTTTTCTTCAAGTTTTCCATCTTTTTCGCTTCTTTATGAAACATGATGCCCTTGACTTATTCCCAAGCTTCCCTTACTGCACATAAACAAATTAACAACAGTTTTAGGCATAAAATAGGCATCAAGGACATCAATGGAAAACAATCCCTAAATGAGTCAAAATTCCTAACTCATCTCCGTACTTATTTTATTCCATACTGAGGACACTACTATTTTTATTTTGGTAGGGTGAGGGCACTTGTGCCGATATTTCCCTTTTGATTGTATTTTGTTATTTTCAGTTTTAGAAATTTGTAGTATGTTGGTATTTTGGTTTTTATAATAATAGTTGTAGTTTAGCTCATTTTGTCTCTCCATATTAATTTGCCCCATGAGTTTGGAAATCTTTGAAATTCTTGAGTGCTCATTGATAATATTCAAGGATCAATTTTGTTCAATATCGATGTCTTTGATAGTACTTATGATGAGAAATGTGTTTAGTGTTGGTATTAGAAGAAGAAATCGGCGTGGCTGCACTTTTGAATGATCTTTTTGAATTTTATGTTGACTATCTGCCATTTGATGTTAGCCTTGCAATGAACATTGTACGTAAGCTTTTGATTTTATAGAGCTATGCTAAATGATTATGTTTAAAGTGCCTTGTGTGGTGAGGTTTTACTTGAAATCATGGTTGTTGAATCCTAGAATTTTCCTTGTTAGTCCGATTGTCTAGCTTTAGTGAATGTAATAAATGATCATGGCCACAAAATTTGACAGGAAACCAAAATGTTCATAGCTTTTGTGACTACCTTGTGAGGTTGTGCAATCATCTTGGCACCATTTGAGCCTAAACCGTTTGTTGGCAACCTTGTTGAAACCTCTTGAGCTAAATTGTCCCTAACTTCTCACCCATTAATCATTTTCGAAGCATTGGTTTGTTTGAAATACCAACTTAGAGGGGGCGGGGTGTGGAAAGGATGGAGGAAGGAAAGCCAAGTGGAAGAAAAAGAAATAATAAGGGAGAGTCAACTTTGAAGTGTGTTACAAAAAAAGGAACCCTCCTTATAAAAAATTTAGAGAGAAAGAAAAGATGAAAAGAAATTTGAAAATGTATATAGAAAAGAAATGTGTGATGAAATGAAAGGGGTGTCCAATAAAGTGATTGACAAGTTGAAGTTTGAGTTTCCAAGTGAAAAGAATGGAAAAAACTTGAGAAGAGGTGAAGATGATTGCAACAATTCTTTGAAAGGTGAAGTCACTAAGCCAAATTGACCTTACCTTTACCCTCACCCCCATTACAAGCCTAAAAGACCCTTGAAATCTTGCATAAACTAGGTTGTGTGATGATTGGAAAATATGAGCAAACCTATGGGATGAAGCTTGCATGTAGTTCTCTTTCGGAGAGTGAGAGTTATATTGTTTCCTATCTTCATTATTGATTTGCTTTGTGAGAGCGTTGGATCTTTCTTAATGTGAGGGCACTTGAATGCTTTTGTTGAAACATTGTTTTGAATGAGAGAAAAAGCAATAGTAAGCTTGAGCATAAATAGATACTGGCTAGTCATCATTTGAAGCTTTTTTGATTATGATTGAATTATACATTTGCTTGAGAGTAGTCTTGTAGTGGCACTTGCATATTGGCTCTCATTGAGAACTTTTATAGACACCCTTGTTGAACTAATTTTGTTCTTCATTTACTTGAGTACAAACAAAAGTTTAAGTTGGGGGTGTTGATGACTGGTTGATCTACACTCATTTGAGACCTATTTTGTTTAACAATTAGTGTCCTCAATGCCTTACTATGTCCTATTTTGATGATATTTTATTGATTTGCAGCTATTAATGCTAAGGGACAAGGCAAGGATAAATACTTGAAGAATGGCAAAAAACAAGCAAAGAAGTGTAAACTCCACACTGATGGTCGCCTAATCAAATGGAAGGATCGCCCGAATGGCCTAACCTCGCCTAAGCTGACAGTGCTCACAGCGGAAGATGTTCACGGCAGTTCGACGAACTATCAAGAAAATAGTGACTCACCGAAGTTGAAGGGTGAATTAAATGACCATCACCGAAGGTGACAGGACTTGGATGAAATATGAAGGCTTAAAAGGCGATCAAAGGTGGTAATCAGCAATCCGTCGAATGTGAAAGGCAGACTCAATTGAGTTCGCCAACTGAGGTTCAAACACCTGATGCATGAAGCAAAAGAAAAGCAAACTAAGGAATAGACATTGATCTGTCGAGTTTGCTTGGTGAGCCTGACAAACGTCGCCGAATCGGTCACGTTAGGGAATTTTTGGTAGCTATAAATAGCCCAAAGGAGAGAGAAAATGTATCAGATTTTAGAATAAGTTCCTAATTATGTATGGATTTTTAGGGAGAATACCTTTGAACTCTAAGAAAAATATTCCTAATTTTGGAATTTTAAATTCCACTCTTGAAATTGACCATTTGAAGTTGAAATGGGAGTGGGTGTCAATTATATTTACTTAATTTCATCACATCTATGACTACTCTCATGATAGGTGTAATTTCTTTAATTTTTAAGATGTGTGGCTAAAACCCCAATTCTAGGGGGTGGAATTATGGGGTTGGGTGCTGATTAAATGTAGTGGGTATTGTGTTTTGCTCTGTTTTATTGCTGTTCATTCATGGATTTAGGCTAATTAGCATGGGGTTAACTCATGGGTTAAGTTTGCAAATTTAATCCTATTTTTATCTACGATTGACGCCTGAAAGAGATTAATTGGAGTGGGTAATTAGTCTAATGCATGCAATTTAGGTCTGATGTCTATGATTTGCTTGAAAGAGAAATTATGGGTCATATCTATTTGCCCAAATTTGCTTGAAAGAGAGATTACGTAAGGGAATGGGTTGATTTGTAGTTCATATAGATGAGATCGAAAGGAGATTCTATAAATTGGTATTATGAGATCGAAAGAAGATTAGTGTCATTGAAGATAGCCCAGCCTATCCATAATTGTTTAGCACTACTGAGCAACACAATTACCCCTATGTAACGTCAATTCCAATCCCCGCACCCCTAGATTATTTCCTGATTGTTTGAATCCTTGAAATTTTAGTTTAATTTTGACTCTTGTTAACAAAACCTTTTTTCATAAATTTGGTGGAATCATCCACTATTCTCTTAATTACTGCGAATAAATTGACTTACAATTTCAATTTCCTAATTGAAATCTCTTCTCTATATCATTCCTTATGGGATTCGACCCTGACTCATAGTTGACATTATTTATTGACGATTACCACTCATTCTCTTAATGGTTTTGAGGATAATTTTATCGTTATCAAATCACCTGCCTATGGTATACCCCTGAACAAGCTCAGACTTCCTAACACAGAATCTCGGGGAGCTGAGGTAGTTAATGACCCTTTCGAAGCTTGGGCTACCACCAGACTCGATGAATGGTGATGAAAGTCCTCGAACTTAAGGCCTATGCCAGACTAAGGGTCTCTAACCCAACTATGTGTAGAAACTCTAGGAGGATGTGTTGATGCCTCACCCACGTCCATCAAATACCTTGTGCTATCCATATGAGAGAGAGTAGATTCCAAAAAAGAAGTTTTAGAGGTTAATCAAAGTGAAAGCACACTATAAGGAGTGAAGAAAAGAATTTTCTATGATTTCCCTAGAGTCTTGCGAAGATAGGATACGGATGTCTCTGCACTAATCTACAAAACTCTACTAAGCATTTGCTCTCATACCAACGATCCCGGTCAACTTGGCTATGATACCAACTTTCATGATTCAATTTCTCAGGTTAGGATGTCAACTATGACACCCCATAAGTAGGTAAGCCTAACCCATAACCCAGAGTCATCAACGATGGGATACCGAGCAAAAGTCAACAGGAAGAAGTATGAAGCTTAATAAAATGAAGAAAGGGTAATCAACATAATGCAATACATGAAACCATCTCAAAGACCTTGCATAGTCAGTAATCGAGTATTTAATCAAAATAAGAGTACAAGGTTTCTTTCAAATACTAAGTATGTACAGGCTTTCTCTGAATGCAATATAAATACTAAGCTTATCCAAAACTGATGAAAATTGGTAACTCCGAATGCTAGAAGCTCACCCTAGTCTCCAAACTCTAATATACTACGCACGACTCCAAATTAGCGACGAGAACTCAAACTATGATCTGTAGGGAGCAGAAGTGTAGTATGATGTAATACCACAGATTCTAGGGTGAAAATTTTAAGGATTTTCTGGGTTCTGGTGCTAGTGAAGGAGGCCACCAACGGACCGTCGATGGACCGACGATCCGTAGGTGGCAAGCCTAAGTTTTCAAAATGTCAATTTTCAGAACCTTAACGATGGTTTGCCAGGACGGTCTGTTGTTTGACCCACGAGCCGTACATTGGACCTGTCGTTGCAAGGCCCAAAGTGATAGTCTCTGAACCTACCTACTTAAGGACAGGACGGGTCGTAGGTCTGACCTACAGACCGTAAGTCCCACCGTAGGTAGGGACCCGACAGTTATTTTAAAAAGGGTCTTTTGGTCTTTTCACCCAATGACTTATTTACTAACTTAATTCGGTTTCCTCCATTCCCTAACACTATATAAGTCTATTCAATCCTAAAATCTACCCTTTCCAACCACTTTACAAAATTCCCCAAACCCTCTTCTCTAAAATATTTCTCTCTCTAGAAGATAGAAGAAGAAGAAAAAGAAGGCAAGCTAGGGTTCAAGAAATCAAGCTTTCTTTATCAAATTGCTTAAGGAATTGAGACCCTAAGGTATGATAGTGTTCATCCATGGAGCCCTTTCCTCCATGGAATCCCAAAAATCTCTAATTTTCAAAATAGAAGTTCTTACTTGAATTAGGGATTTTCTTTCATGTCATGGGTTCCTTGCAATGTTGACTTAATTGGTTGATTTATGAACTATTAAGCATGAATTGAGTTGAATTTCATGAATTTAGATGAATCCCCATGAACCCATGCCAATTTCCTCAATTTCGAAGTTATGCTTTGTTGGTGGGTTGAATTATGAAGTGATGAATTATATGAAACACCTATGAATCATTGCATGAATTATGATTTCTAAATTGTTGTTTTCATGATGAGATTATGAATGAACTAATGATGGTTTTATGAAAGTAAGCATGTTCAATCAAAAACTATGATTTTTCCTCTACTATGTGGGTTCCTTCAATTGTGGTCAAATTGTCTTGTTTATGATTTTCTAAGTATGAGTTTGCATCGAATTGCATAATTTAAGAGGAATTCTTATGAATCTATGTGAACCCTATGATTTTCAATTTATGAGAATGATGAACTATGTAAAGATGAAATTTATGAAATTATGCATGTCTCAATAAAGTTAATAATGAATTAAGGGTGCTTTGAGATTGAAGTACCAATGTTTATGATATGTTGATGTTATGGTTGAGTCGTGAAAGGGTTTCTCATGTAATTCTCCCACTATGAATTTGAAACGAACAAGAGGCCATTGCCCATGTTCTTAAGGAGCTATTCTAATGAAGGGACAAGAGGTGATCACCCATGTTCCCTAACATAGACAAGAGGCGATTACCCACGTCTACTCATGATATTTGAACTATGTCGAATCCGTGGGAATTATGCTTAGCACCGAGTGGACAAGTGCCGATTACCCATGTCCCATAAACTATGTGCCACTATAGGATTAGCTAGTGGATCCTAAGCTATATGTTAAGTAAAGGGTCCTACCTTGGCAAGTAGGATGGCCCTATCGGTGTGGGGCTATACACCGGATTCCATGTGGATAGCTCACATGGTCTTACATGTCGGTTAAGGCTACTTCCCACAACTAAGAACAAAAAGGGTTGTCATGATGTTTCTCAAGTAAAGTAAAGATGCTAACTTGGTTTGACCTTGGTTTATGCTTTATGCTTTCTATACCTTATCATGTTTAGCTTGGTCATTGCATCTCATGAAAATTTCCCGTTTTGGCATGTTTTAAATGTTTATGTGCATTGCTATCATACTTGGTACTTCATTGTACTAATGCATACTCTTGCCTACATTGACTTGTTAATGTAGGGTCCGGCGATTCTCCATCTATTCGTGGCTAGTGCTTAGTAGAAGATTGTTGAAGACTTGGTGAGTCCTCATCCATTTGAGGACATTGCCTAGTTGTTTATTACTTTCATGTTCTTTCATTTTAGAATTGTATTGGGTTACGTCCCAAACCTTATTTCGCGTTCTTATGTTAGATTGGCTTTGAGACATGAGAAGTAGACTTCCGCTATTTTCTTAAAAGATTTGTTATGACATTGTCTTTTGAACTCTTAATCTCTATGATCTTTTATGTATGTATGCTAAGTGGCTTGTATGAGGCCTTTCGGGGTTTTGTACGCCATGTCACGTCTAGGGGGTACCTTGGGTCGTGACATATGAGTACCAAAAATGGTATTCAGTAGGCATCACCCGATTGAGTGATAACACCCAAGTTACCCTCAAAATAAGTTCAAAGAGTAAGCGGTCGTCTTCAATAAAAATATCCAACTAAGAGTCGGGGTCGAATGCCACAAGGAATAATTTATTGGAAATCGAAATGATAAAGGATAAGTATATACCGGTTTGAACCTAAACATGCAATTTACAAGATTATCTAATAGAAAATGATTTTGGTAACCAAACAAGGGATTTGGGAAAAGACAATATCAAGCAAGAGATAATTGGGATATAGGAAATTCGGAGTTCAACACTCATTCAACAATCCATTGCCATCTCAAGACATGCAATTCAATCAAAGGTAGGCTAGATCATCATCAATCAACACTTATCTCCTTTCGGTCTCAAAGTGTTTTCTAACAATATCTCCTTTTAGTCTCAATCGTGTTTAATAACAAAGCAATCCACAACCTTAATCCAAACCCCTATTTCTAGCAAGTTTAGCATTCAACAAATAAAACCTAAATTATCTCCTTTCGATCTCAAATTTAGAAATAAAGCAAAATATGATTATTAATCTAAATCTCCACTTCATGAATTCTATTTCAAGCAACCCATGAAGATCAGAAGCTAGATTGAAGATTGCACTCTCTAGTCATAGATTAAAGCATGAAAATTAGATTAAACCCTAGTCATGATAGCATAGATTCACATACGAAAGCAATAGAATGAGCAATCAAGACCCAAATGAATTGTCTATTTCTAGCACAGAACCCCAATTTCAATTAGCAAATACACCCATAATTATAGCAATTTAAAGCAAGGAAATGAAGAAGGGAACAAGAGATTATACTAATAAGAACACAATCTTAAAACCCAAATGTGAATTGTGTGGCAACTTGCCTTCAAATCTTTACCCAAAATCAAGAAATCTACAAGTTTTTCTCTACTCTAAGCTAAACAGATGATATTTTCTCTCTAGGGTTGTTGCATAATCTAAACAATGACTGCTGGTGAGTGTAAAAAGGATTTTTGGGATCAAGGTGGTGAAATTCCCAATCTACCCAGGTGCCAGGCATTTTACTCTTTGCGATCGCGACAATAACTCACGTTGTCGCGATAAGTAATGTCATTGGGTCACATGATCGTGACATCTGACCACGTGATCATGAGATCTGAACTTCTTGTGCAATGCGATCGCGACCTCTACTTCACATGGTCGCGATGAGCAAACTTCTACTAGTTCCACCTTCTTCCAATTGACCTCTTCTTGCTTCAATTCCACTTGGTCTATTCAAACATCTTCTAAATCAACTTTCCATTTTATTTTCCTACAAATATGAAGAAAACCACATTAAAAGCACCAATTCTAAACTAAAGCAAGCTAAAACAACTATCAAAAGAGCCTCAAATGAGTGGAAATCCACCATTCATCTACACCCCCAACTTAGAAACTATTATTGTCCTCAAGTAATGAAAATCAAAACATAAGAAGCTCTTACTTCAACATACACCATAAATCAATTTCACCTTTTTCAATCAAGCACAAAGGTAAAGGCTTCGGTTGGTACTAACAAATAGTCCACATGCAAAATTTTCAGAAAATAGCTTCCCTCATTCTCATGGCACATTTTCAAGAACTAAGAATCATTAAGTGACAACAATTCAAACTCAAGAATCTGCTGATCCAGCACTAGAGTGGAAAGGTTAGAAGTAGAACTACCTAAGGCCGAGGAGCTCACTCCAGGCCCTATTGGAAGACTCTGAGTCAACTCCTGAATCTGCAAGTGAATCTGAGTATCCATAACCTGCATCACTCCTAATAAGTAGACTAGTGCCGGTGGTCCCTTCCGTAGGAACTCAGTTGGAGAAGGGATAAAGTCTGAACCAGGTGAAGTGGTGCCCTCAGCGACTGTGCCAAATGCTGGATCTTGCACATCAATCTTTCTCTTCTTAGTCTCATGCCCTGAACTCTTCTTTTTCATTAGATAGAAAAGGCCATCGAGACTCCTCATGCTATCTCCCTCATATGGCTCCACCACATCTGTCAAGCATAGATTAGTAATCAAAGAAGGGTAAAAGAGACTCTTTGTATCTTCCAAGACAACATCCTGAATGTTCTGCACAATGATCTACCCAACATTAATAAGAATCCCCTCCATGATGGCACAAATCAAAAGTGCCCTACCAATAGACACATCAGTCTCATTACTCGAAGGGATCACCCTACTACAAATGATGGAAAGCCAAGTCTTGGCTTCATTTGTGAACTTTGAGGAGTCAATCTTGTGGTTGTTCTCAATCAATTTAGACCTATGGACACCATGCAAGTGCGTCACAAACTACTCTTGGCCCGCTTCCCTTTTCCTTGCCATGTGAACATCAATATCGGCATCGAGAATACCTTAGTTATTATTGATCCTTGTGGAGTCAAAATGAACTTGTTTGCCTCGAACTGAAACTACAAATCGGAGAAGTGGAGTTTGGTGGTATTGGCATAGAACTCTTGAACCATCGAGTAGTAAGCTTGGATTGGCTCATCCGTAAAACATATCCATCCGCTAGCCTCCAATCCTCATAGAAGTCCGGCATGCACTCTTGAAGAATTTTTAAGAGAAGACCCCTGTTCCTTGTGATATTCTTTATGAGGAGGCGGTCATGCAATCGGTGGCATTTGGTGGACACAAATAGCTCACGATCAAAGATTTTATCTCCCATGATATTTTCTTCCATTTGTTCCTCCACATGATTGACATTGTCAGCCACGCTTTTGCAAATAAAGTACCTATACAAGATGCAAATATTTCAAATGAATGCATAGGCACGTAAAGCAATGTATTATCAAGGAATTAGGTAAAAGAAATGAGTGAAAAAGGAATCGAGGGAACAGGGGCGAAACTACTATTTTCGGCAGTTTTCACTGCCAGGCATATAAATCATCATGATCACTTGATTAGACATCGCGATCGCGAGCCTCACTTTTCAAGTCACGCGATCGGGGGATTGGACATCATGATTGTGGAATTTCAAAATTTATCACTTTGCGTTCGCGGGATTAGACATCGTGATCGCGTAAAACAATTCAGTCCAAAAATTATTTTTCACTTTGGCATTTCTGTAACACCTTAGATTCGTAAAGGAAAGAATTTCTGTTTTTCTGGAATTGCTAGTGCCAGTACCAATGGAGCCACCTACGGCCCGTGGACTGACCTATGGACCGTAGGTTAGGCCCGAGGTTGGCTAGTCCAGGTTCCTTAAAATGTTAGGCCTCTATACTTTTATACGGCTTGCCAGAACGAACCGTCGATCTATGTACGAGTCGTAGGTAGGATTCGTAGGTGAGACCCATACTTTGTTAAATTTTCAGGGGCAAGGATTGGACCTACAGTGGCTATGTATGGGCCATAGGTTGACCCACGAACCGTACTTTAGGTCCGTCGTTGCAGGGTCCAAGGTTGGTAGTCTCTGAATCTATCTACGGAAGGACAGGACGAGTCGTAGGTCTAACCGTAGATAGGGGTCTGACAGTTATTTAAAAAGGGTTCTTTGGTCTTTCCCCTAGATGTTTAATTCCTAATCTAAGTCGGTTTTGCCTTTAACCCATACCCTCTATAAACCTTTTAAGCCTAATTTTACCCATTCTCAATAAGTCCCAAAACTCTCCTCTCCCAAATATTTCTCTCTCTAGAAAAGCTTGAAGAAGAAGAAGAGAAGCTAGGATTTCAAGAATCAAGCCTCCTAATCCTCCATTGATTTTAAGGTTTTGGCATTGAGGTATGATAGTATTCATCTATGGAGCCCTTTCCTCCATAGAGTTCCAAAATTCTATAAAGCGTAATGGTATAAGCCTGCCTGACTGTGAGACCGACTGGTAGAACAGAGACGAAAGTCGGCCATAGTGATTTTTCAAGTTATAAATACTCCATTGAAGCTAGGGTTTTTTCTTCTATGTCATGGGTTCTTTCCAATGTTGATTTAATTGATTGTTTTATGAACTATGAAGCATGAATTGAGTTGAATTTCATGAATTAAGATGATTCCCCATGAACCCATGTGATTTCCCAAATTTCAAAATTTATGAATTTGTTGATGCGTTGAATTGTGAAGAAGATGAGTTTTATGAAATCTATATGAACCCATGCATTATTTATGTTTCCTAAAGCTATGATTTCAAGATGAATTATGATTGACCAAAATATGGGTTTTATGAAAGTATGCATGCTCAATTATGAAAATTATGATGATTTATGAATTGCTTTGAGATTGAAGCTTAGTTGATGATGTTGTTGAGTTGTGCAAGGTTTTCTAACATATTACTCAATCTATGAATGTGAAAGGATTTTTCTCACATAAAGGATTCATAACTTGTTGAAAGGCTATCTCAACTAAAGTTGAATAAAAAAGTTTAAGGAGCTATTCTAATGAGCTTTCGCTTGGATTGGTAACCCTACTTGTACCTTTCCATGGATAATAAGATGAATAAGAACTATGTCTATTCTAGGGAATTTATGCTTAGCACCGAGAGGATATTGAGATGGAAGCTCTCCCATAGTAGTGGCCGGGTTTCTAGTAGCAATATCCTTATCCCTTACCTATGTGCCCCATAGGATGATGGTCTATGATAGACAGTAGCTAGTGGATCCACGTAAGCTACAAGTTAAGTAAAGGGTCCTACCTTGGCAAGTAAGATGGCCCTATCGGTATGGGGTTAGACACCGGATTCCATGTTGATAGCTCACATGGTCTTATATCTCGGTTAAGGCTACTTCCCACAAACAATGAACTAAAGTGTTTTTAAGATATTTCACTAGTGATGTAAAGATGTTTAGCTTGCTTTGACCATGATTTATGACTTATGTTTCTAACCTTTTCATGTTTTAGCTTGGTCATTGCATGTTATTAAAATGTCCCATTTTTGCATGTTTAAATGGTTTTGTGCATTGCTATCATTCTTGGTCCTAGATTTTACTAACGCATACTCTTGCCTACATTGATTTATTGATGTAGGGTGTGACGACTCTTCATCATATATTCGTGGCTAGAGCCTAGTTGAAGGTTCCTTGAAGATTGGTGAGTCATCATGCTTCAAGGACCGAGACTGTTTCATTTTTTTTATGTCTTTCTATTCTAGACTTTTGTATGTGATGCGTGGGTTACGTCCCCGTCACTCCATGATGCAGTAGATGGCTTGAGACTATGTAGATTTCCACTTCGTTATATAAAACTTTTATGACTTGAACTTATTTTTACTTACTCTTGATTTCCATTATCTTGTCAATGCATGCTAAGTGGCTTGTGTGAGGCCTTTCGGGGTCTTGTACGCCATGCCACGTCTAGGGGGTACCTTGGGTCTTGACAATTTCATTTAAAAGATTGTGAGAAACCTGTTCTCATGCAATTTTGGACTGAATTCAAGCCCCTGATTCATCCCTTTTCAGTTAACACCCAAAATACAAAATTAAACAACAATACTACATCCACAAAATCAAGTTTCAATCACAATTCATGATCAAATAAATAGAAACAAAATAGGGTGAGAGTCAACCCTTTTTCAAAACAACTTACCAATTTAAATGTTGATCAAGAAAGAAGGGAATAGATTGTACCTTAAGTGAGGAGCAAAGTTTTGAAGGAGAGTCTTGCAAGAAAAAAGATTAGAGAAATTGATTTTATAAAGGGAGAAGTTTTTAGGATGTTTTTGGGAGTTAATTGGTGCATTGAACATGATTTTGAATTGCTGCCTTTTTAAATTCACGCGAGTCATCGCCATTGCAACTCCGCTCCTCACGATCATGATAAGAAGCTGTTTTACCTTTCACATATGCGGCACCAATAACTCGCGATCACGGACCTGAGGACTTAACGCATCGCGATGGTGGTCTGAGGCTCTCGCAATTGTGATGAGTAACTTGGTACCAGACTTGTGATGAGTGGTAAATTTACACTTATTTAAGGATGTTTTCTTATAATTTTGTGGCACTCAAGTAGAGAAAGAGGCTAATTATTCATTAAACTATGTTGATTTCAAGTGTTTGTTGCTGGGAAGGAAAATGATGGACAAAAGTGGAATGAAAGCTGAAAAAGAGCCGCACCTGGCAGGAAATGAGTCTCACATGTGAAAACATGTTCACTTTTACAAAAGGGTCAACAAAGTCAATTGGTCGCTTAAGCGACTAGGTGATGAGTGGTAAATTTGCACTCATTTAAGGTCCATTTAGCTCAATCATTAGTGTTCTCAATACCTAATTAGATTCTTTTCTAATAGAATTTTGATGATTTGTAGTTGTGAAAGCAATTGGACAAGACAAGGACAAATGTTTGAAAAAATGGCCAAAAATGCAAAAAGAAGTGCAAAGTGAACATTGTTGATCGCCTACCATGATGGCCGGATCGCCAATTGAGCCTACCATAGCCTAAAGGGATAGTGTGGAAGGAAAAGATTTAGTGCTAAAAAAGTGAACTAAGGTGGTATTCGGTGATGCACCGAACGTGAAAGGTAGACCCAATCGAAGTCGCTGACTGAGGTTCAAAACACCTGAAGTCTAGAGCATCACAAGACGAGCTGAGAAGAGAAGGGCGATCAGCGAAGTAGGTTAGGCAAGCCCGACTAATGTCACTGATGCTGTCAGATGTGAGAATTTTGGGCCAAATTTTTGGAAAATATAAATAGCCTAGAGGATATAAATTGAAGGAGATTTTGTTTGGATAACTTTTGACAAGAGTTTTTAGAGAGAGAGTTTTGAAGTTGAATCCAAAGTAGGTTTACTTGAAATTCCTTAATTTTATGCTACCCATAGCTGCTTCCATGAAAGGTATAATCTATTTACTTTTTGTGATGGATGGCTAAAACCCAAAGATCTAGGGGTGCTCTAATGGGGTTGGGTGTTAGTTTAATGTAGTGGGTATTGTGCTAGCTCTATTTTGCTGCTGCTCATGCATGAATTTGGTCTAATTATCATGGGGTTATCTAAAGGGTTAAGCTTGCAAACTTAATTCCTACTCCCGATCTCTGGTTGATGCTCAAAAGAGATTGATTGGAGTTGGTAATTAGTCCAATACTAGCAATTTAAGTTTGATGTATGTAGCTTTCTTGAAAAAGAGGTTATGGGTCGGACCTATTTGCCCTATTCTTGAAAGAAAGGATCGAGTAAGGTATTGGGTTGTTTAAAATTTACATATAGATGAGAACAAAAGGAGATTCTATGCAAGGATGCTATGATTTTGAAAGAAGATTAGCGTCATTGAAGATGACTTAGCCTATTCATGATTGTTCATCACAACAGAGCAGCACAATTACCCCTATATGAGATTGACTTCCGATCCCCGCACCCCTAGATTACTTATTAACTATTAAGTTCATTTAGTTTCTAGTTTAGTTGCGATATTTGATAACCAAAACTTTATATTAAGTTAGTGGTTTCATCCACCCAATTGTTTTACTATTACAAATGAATTAATTTAAAATTCAAATATTTTGATATGGAATTCTATAAGTTACACTGTTCCCTGTAGGATTCGACCCCGACTCTTCATTTGGGTTTTTATTGACCACGATCGCTCATTCTTTTAATTAGTTTTGGAGGGTGATTTGAGCATTATCAAAAATTGGCGTCGCTGCCGAAGAACGGTAGTTTAGAATTCTAGTTGAGAAATTAGATTTTAGATTTGTTTAGTTGTAGTAGATTTGTTGTTTGGTGTTGTTGTTGGCTTATTTGCAGGTTGAGAAAATTAGTGATCATGGGAGGGACAATGATAGTAACAATAATCAAAATGACAACCTGGGTGATCTAAGTGATGTGCACGTTAATGTCATTCAAACCACAAGAGCAATCCGGATACCTCCTACAACTGGTAGGGCTGTGTTTCACATCATCGGAACTATGATCCAATTGCTCCAAATAAAAGGAATGTTTGGGGGTCTAGCTCATGAGGATCCCCATGAACACCTTAGGAATTTCATGGAGGCATGTGGACCCTTTGTGCTCAAGAATATCTTTCAAGTAGCCGTAGGGTTGAGGTTATTCACATTTTCTTTAACGAGAGAGGATACAAGATGGTTGGTGGTGTTGCCAAATGATTCAATCATCCATGGGATGAGCTAACTGATGTCTTTTTCGAGAGATTCTTTCCACCCTCGAAGATGGTTAAACTCTGGATCCAAATCAAAACTTTTAAGCATATCGGAGGTGAACCATGCATGAGACATGGCTGAGGTTCAAGAGGATATTCCTACAGTGTCCAACGCATGGCGTTACGGACAATCTGCTGCTGCAATTCTTCTAATTCAGCCTTGATTAGGTCAACAAAAGTGTGGCAGATCAATTAGTCCATTGAGGTTTAATGAGACAACCATATGAGGTGGCTGCATTGTTGCTTGATGATATGGCTAAGGTTAATGGAGCATGGAATACTAGAGATGACCAAGTGCCTACTCTAAAAGTGGGTCTAACCAAAGAACAAATTGAGACAGACCATGAAAGAGATGAAAACAAGGCCAAAATGATGACCCTAATCGATTTGTTGTCCAAACATGTCATGGGAGGTGGAACCAAGTCGATAAATGCAGTTGGAACCAATATAGGGCAGTGCCTGGATGATGCCAAGTTTGAGGAATACACAATGAAGAAGTTCAATACTTGGGAAATCAAGTGGGGGGTTCTCACACCAATTATCAATGACAAGGTGGGAACTAAGGTTAGAACAAGAATAGAGATAATGGTTGGAAATATTGGAGAGGTGGAAATTAGATTGATAGGGAGATGGAAAAAGATAGATATGTACTTCCCCATGATCGTCCACGCCCAAAAGAACCAAGTGGGCCAAAAGGTAGCCGAACTGAGGACATGGTTGTAAGGATATACAACAAGGTTGAAGGATCCGATAAGGTGTTGAAGGACTTGAAAAATTACTTCTCTATTTTATCATAGACGGTGACTTCTCACTAAGTTTCCATTAAGCAGCTAGAGACCCAATTGGGTCAAATTGCAACTCATCTCAATCCAAGGAAAAAAGGAACTTTGCCTAGTTACACCATTCCAAACCCCAAAAATAAATGTTGAGTTTCAAGACTATGTTGTGCCACGACGTTAAATAGGGCTCTTCTTGCCAGGTAACTTATGTGTTTACTTTAGTTTTTATTGCTTTTTAATAATGTGCGTTGTGACTACATATTGAAAAAAGGGTTAAAAGATGTATAAGGAGAGCTTAGGTGATGTCAGTAGCAAATCAGTGATACGCTGACGTCACTATGCAGACTAACCCTTGTCCACCTTTTGAGCTAGAATTGATGAAAAACTGTACTGTCAAGAACGCCGATCTGAACTCTAAAGGGCGATTCGCCGAAGTGCACTAAGCGGACTCCATCGGGTTCGCCGAAGTGACTTTTAGGTTTGGTATTAGTTCATGCATGTTTGGTGAGCTTAAGCCCCAGATGGCGATTCACCGAACACGTTCGGCAATGTTAGTAAGTGCGCCGAATGGGCCTGGTATAAAAAGACCAAGGGTTATTTTAAATTCAAAACTTAAACCCTTTGAAATTTTTAAAAACTTTTTGATTCCTTTCTATTCCATTGTGAAGTTTTAGTGTTTGTGTGCCTCGTGTTAGCAGATTGAAGGTGCTAGGAGTGCATTTGCTTGAAGTTTGAGTCAACCCAACCCCGATTCCTCAATTTCTTGCTTGTTTTTTAGCATAAAGGTTGGCCTTTCAACTTTTTGTTGATAGTTTTGAAGTTAGATTGCATACAAAGTGTGGGCTTGAGTCATTTAAATGAAATTGAGTGCTTGATTTTGTTGGGTAGCATCGTATTATTGAAATTGAACTGTACCAATGTGAATGTGATTGTGAATGTCTGTATAGAATTGTGAATTGTGATTATGTTGGTTAGAATGATGAATTGAGTTGATATAATTGCTGGGTCTGTTCTTAATTGAATGTGAATGAAGTTTGAGTAGCTCAGTGTTGGCCCATTGCATGATTTTGCCCAATGATAGATAGGGTGACTACTTTTTTAAGGGCAAATTGTCAATTACTACGACACTTAGTGATCTTTGGGGAAAACCTGAGTACCATGGGTAGAACAAGCATATAGGTGGATTGTAATGTTAGGGTAATTCGTAATTGTTTTGTTTGTTTGGTTTGGCTGTGAAAATTGGGCACTGGCTGAAACTTCCTAATTGGCGAGCTTGTCTTAGCCCGCCAAGGGAGTTAGGCAAATCATTGAGTAAGACCCAACTCGCCTTCATTAGCATGTGCATATCCTTGGGTACTGTCCCATTTGGCGGGCTTGTCATAGGCGTATCACCGAGTGGGAGATGAAATCTCCCTTGATGCATGTTACCTTTCTTTTTGCAATGTCAGTTTTGGTGGACTTGTCTTAGCTGGCTGAGACCAACTCAGGGAATCCCCGAGTTGGCATTGACTCTTCCTTATTTGCCTGAACCCTGAGTAAATTGCTACTATCTATTTCGGTGAGCTCACCAGAGTTTACCGATCTGCCTTCTCATTAGATGAGCCTCAGGAATGCTTTTTAAATGTGATTCAAAGCACTTTCAATTTCAACTAACCTTCACAAATCTTCTGCTGTAATGTCTGCTTTTCATGCAATGGCAAAAAAAAAGGGTAAGAATGTGGTCTCCTTCAACACTGAGACAAATAGAGAGTCTTCTCCTCCTCATCAAAAGAGGCAAAAGGGTATCTCAATCAATGAGCCTTATGAGGTCTCTAAGGCAATACTAAAAAACTCTAAGACACCTACCAGTGGGGGTAAAAAGATATAGAAGCATATTGCCAAGAAGCAAGCAAATGCCCGTTCAAAATTGGTGTCGCCCTCACAAGATACCAACCCCGTTTCTTGTGTTCTCCCAATTATAGCTCCAAGAGCTTTAAATAGGCTCAAGGGAGATGGGGAACAAACAATTTTGGAAGAGCATCGACTCTCAACTGGCTGGGTGATGAGTGAGTATCTAGCAATATGGGAGACAATCAAACTACATAAGCTGGAACAGTTCATAAGAGTCAGGCTACCATACATACCAAAGTGGGTACCAGAATTTTATGATGCCTATGCCAAGGCGTTACAAAAGAAGAGGAAAGGGACTATCTGGAATCCATTAGAGGAAGTTGAAGTAAGGGGAAAGATAGTGCCATTCCACACCACCATCATTAACACGGTGTGGGGCACCCTAAATGATCATTCTAATGCATACATGAGCCGGAGGACGAAAAACTTAGATGCATTGGAGGGGTGGTTAGTCCCTCTGATATGTAATGAGTCTTCTCCCGCTTGGTTGGCTGAATGGGTGAAGATCAAAAAGAATGACCTAAACATTGCAGTGCAATACTGTTTCAAGTTCATTATTAGCAACATTATGTTGTCTCAGAATGAGTAAATACTCCGGCATTCGAAAGCAATACTAGTGGGCTCTATTATCGCAAAGGAAAAATTCATAGGAATCCCTTTAGAAAAGACACATGTTAGGATCATACCAGTCTCTTCCAGTGACATTAGGAGGATATAGGCTGAGTACTTGAGAGATGATGCAGCTCGGAGGAAGCCGCCACCACTTGACTCCACCCCAGTGGTTGACCCCGCTACATTTGCACCTGAGACTAGCACACCTGCTCCTTCGTTAGAGAAGGCAGGCATTCCTATTCCTACTTCTGTTGCTGGCTCTTCTAATTCTGCTTCTGCTTCTGTATCAACTGCTTCTACATTGACTGATATTGTGAGGCCTCCCCTCTCTACTGTTGCCCCTCCTCCACTGACCCAGGCCCTTATTTATCATAAGGGGAGTCTTACCCGGTCACCTGATGTTAGAGCTACCTAGGTATAGAAGGACTTACCTCGGCTTATTGATCAAGTTATCGAGAGAGCCTTGCCTTCGCTGACTAAGAGGGTGGTCAGGTGTGAGGAGATGATTTGGGGCCACACTATGAGACTTTAGGATTTGACTGCTAGGTTACAAATTTTAGAGGGGGCTGAATGTAGTTCAAGTGATGTGGACACCCCGAGAGCTGAGGTGGTGCAGATACAGTCCATGGACATCTCTACACTGTGGGGTGATGTTTCCCTTTGAAATGCTGCTGCCCTAGTACCTGAGATGCCTAGTGCTGCACCTTGCTCTTATGTGCCTAAGGATACTGGTACTGTTGAGTAGGATGAGGATGATGAGGCCGATGAAGAGTTGGTTGAGGAGACAGATAAAGTAAGGTTGCATGAAGATGAGCACGGGATTGCTGAGTCCCTGACAGAGATGCAGGAGATAGAGAAGGTTATCCTTTAGGATGACCTCGAGATATTCCTTCGAGAGACTACAGGGGTAGGGTCTAGTGGAGTCACTCAAGACTCTACCAAAGTTTCGAGTACTGAGATGGGCACTAATGCCCTAGCTAAGCCTTCATTACCACCTCCAGTGATCCTATTGCCGAGCATTGAAGCCCCACTTGAGACATCTCCTCTCGAGACTCCAGATGAGAGTTCTCCACAGGCATAGCTTTTCAGGAGGACCCTATATCTCAGCCTCTCAAAACATATTTGCTTTGCATTGAGGACACTGGTTTTTATTTTTGGTAGGGGTGAGGGCCTTCGTGCCAATATTCCCCTCTTTGTTTGTATTTGGTTATTTTGTTTTTTCCTTTGAACAAATTATAGTTGATGCTTGTTTATATTAGAGTTCTTTTCTTTTGGGAAATTGTGTCTCCTTATTTCATTTTTCGTTGTCTCTTGATGAATGCAACCCCCCTGAGTTTTAAATCGTGAAATGCTTGAAGTTTTCATTTATTAGAATTGGAGAATTGATTTTTTTCAATATCGATGTCTTATATAGTATTCATGATGAGCATGATGCGTAGTGTTGGTGTTGCGAGAATGAAATTGATGTGGTTACACCTTTGAATGATCTTTATGAATCTTTTGTTGACTAACTGCGTCTTGATGTGAGCCTTGCAATGAACATTGCACATACAATTTTGATCTTTTTGGGTTGTGTAAAATGAGTGTATTTCAAAATGCCATGTGTGTTGAGTTTTTACCTGAAAACATGCATGAGGAGTCCTAGAATTTACCTTGTTAGTCCAATTGTGTGAATCTTGGTGAATGTGAGGCATGATCTTGGGAAAAAATTTCAATGAGGGAACCAAATCATTCATAAACCATTTGTGACTACCTTGTGAGGGTGTGAAACCATTTTTGCACCATTTGAGCCTAGTCCGTTTGTTGTCAACCTAAATAAGCCCCTAGAAAAAAATTATCCCTACTTTCTCACAAAAAAAAACCCTTTTTGAAGCATTGTGATGTTTGAATAGCCAACTTAGGCTAAAAGCCTAACTTGGAGTTGTGGGAAGGAAGGATGTATGAAAGACAAGTCAAGGTCAAAGGAATACGAAATGAGGCTCAACTTTGAAAGTTTTACTAAAAACAAGGAACCCCTCCATTAAAAAATATAATGTGTTAAATAAGATGAAAATGGAAATGAAAAAGAGGAGTGAATGAAATAAAGAGGGGATTCAGAATAAAGTGAATGACAAGTCAAGGGTTGAGTACTCAAATGAAAAAGAAAGAAAAGAACTTGAGAAGAGGTGATGATAATGATTGCAACAATACTTATGAAGGGTGAAGTCACCAATCCAAATTGACCATGCCTTAACCCTCAGCCCCATTACAAGCCTAAAAGATCCTTCAGATCTTACATGAGCTGGATTATGTGATGATTTGAAAATATGGGCAAACCTATTGGACAAAGCTTTCATGTATTTTTCTTTTGAGAAAGTGAGAGTTGCATTGATTCCTTACACCTTTTTTGAAATTACATTGTGAGACCATGGATGTCACGACCTAAAGTACCCCCTAGACGTGACATGGCGTACAAGACCCCGAAAGGCCCTATACAATCCATTTAGCATACATCATACAAGATAAGAATAAATAAGAGTTCAAAAGACAATTTATATCAAAAGTGTTAGCAAAAGAATAGCAGAAGTCTAAACATAGTCTCAAGCCATCTAATACATGAATAGAATGAAAGTGGGACGTAACCCATACAAGTCTTAATATGAAATGACATAAAACCATGAACAAGGCATTTCCCTCGAACATATGAGGTCTCACAAAGTCTTCACAATATCTAAGTACTCACTAGCCATGAGCGGATGGAGAAGCGTTGGATCCTACATTCGGGAAAAATGTAGGCAAGAGTATGTGTTAGTACAAGAATGTACCAAGTATGATAACAATGCATAGGGATTATAAAATCATGCAAAACAGGCTATAAATAAGATACAATGACAAAGTTAAATCATATGATGACATGATAGAAAACATGAGAGAAAAGCCATGGTTAATGCGAGGAAATCATCTTGAAACAACATATGTTTAAAAAGCCTTTAGAAAGTAACCTTAGTTCATTATTGTGGGAAGTTAGCCTTAACCGACATAGACCATGTGAGCTATAACATGGAATCCGGTGTCTTCTCCATACCGAAAAGAGGTGTCCTTACTGGCAAAGGTAAGAACCATATCTTCTAGCTTAAGTGTATCCACTAGCCAATGTCTATAAAGATAACCTATGGTGGCACATAGTTTATGGGACATGCATAATCTCCACTTGTTCACTCGGTGCAAAGCATAAGTCCCATGGAATAGTCATAATTCATAACTTATATTATCATTTATAGACATGGGTAATAGCCTCTTGTCTTACCATTAGGGAACATGGGTAATCGCATCTTGTCCCTTTTTATTCATGGAAAACTCATCAAATAGCCAATTCAAGCTAGAGTTCATTAGAATAGCTCCTTCATCTAGATTCAAAGTTTAGTTGAGAAAACCTTTCAACCCTTATGAATCCTTTATGCGAGAAAATCCTTTCACAATACAACAAAAACAACAATGATACTTCACTCTCAAAGCAACCTTAAATCATTATAAATTTCATAATTGAACATGCACATCTTTCATAAGAATTCATCCTTTGATCATTCATGAACTTCAACATAGATTCATAGCTTAGAAATCATAAATCATGCATGGGCTCATATAATTTCACCTTAAAATCATTCAATTTACTCAATTCATGCATAAATAATCATAATTCAATTAATTAGATCATAATTGGAAAGAACCCATGAATTTGAAGAACACCCTAATTTTAATTGGAGAATTCTAACTTTACAACTTGGAGAATTTAGGAACCCTATGGAGGAAAGGACTCCATAGGTGAAAGTTATCATACCTTGATGCCAAAATCCCACTAGAAATGGAGGATTAGGAGGATTGATCTTGAAACCCTAGATTTTTCTTCTTCTTGTTCAAGCTTCTAGAGAGAGAAATATTTGGGGAATGATTTTGGAGGGAGTTGGGAGTGATTAGAAAAAGGGTAGGATTAGGCTTAGAAGTCTTATATAGGGTCTAGTATTAGGGCTTAACCGACTTAGATTAGGAATAGATCAATTAGGGAAAAGACCAAAAAGCCCTTAAAATTAACTGTAGGATCTCGACCTATGGTCCATAGGTCCAACTACGGACCGTTCTGTCAAACCGTTGAAAGATTTAAAAACAATGATTTTGGACCTTCAAATGACGTGACCCCATGTACAGTTCATAGGTCCATTGACATACCGTAAATGCAACCGTCAGTCCAACCTTGAACCCTTAGAAGTTTCTCTAAGTCTGGAGAGTCCTACGAGGCCTACCTACAATTCGTAGAAATAATGATAGACCGTCATGTTGATTCGTAGAAAAGATCCTGAAACTTTACATTTTAAAAATATATACCTTTCCATTTACGGTTCCCACCAACGGCCTGTAAGTCGACCTACGGTCTGTTGATGGCTCCCGTTAGTACTAGCACCAATTTGAAAAATCAGAAATTTTCCTTCTTTTCTAATCCAAGGTGTTACAATATCTCCCCCTTTGGTACATTCTTCCTCGAATGAGAATCCAGACATCATAAGAAAGATAGGAAGTAAATCTAACAGCCCAACATGAATGCAATCACATAAAGGCACATATTCGAGGAGGAAACATCAACTCCAAGCTAAAGCATGTTTAAAACATCATTTCATAAGGTCTATATGCAACATATACTCAAATGAACATAACCATGAAGAAATCGATCAGGTTAACTCATTTTCTCAAAAATTAAGCTTTTTCATGAACATGCATAAATGAGGAATTATGGGAATATCTAAGACACATGAGACCGAAAGAGTGAACCATGAGGAACTAAAATACCTCAAGCTAGAGTAGGAGTGGAGGGAAAAAGATGAGGATAACGGGGACATCATATCAGCCTCGGCCTCCCAAGAAGCACCCTCAACTAACTGATTCCTCAAAAGTTCCTTTAGGGAAGCAACTTCTTTCTTTCTCAATTTCCGAAGTTGCCGGTCTAAAATCTCAACCGGAACATCTTTGTCAGAAAGACTCTCTTTTATACCAAGTCTCTCCAATGGCGCTATACATGCGGGATCACCAACACATTCCTTCGACAAAGAGACATGGAAAAATGGATAAATCGATGCTAAATCATTAGGCAAGTCAAGTTCAAAAGCAACCTTGCCAATTCGCCTCAAAATCTGATACGGGCCCACATAACGGGCACTAAGCTTCCCTTTCTATCCAAACATCATCACACCCTTCATGGGTGAAATTTTCAAGTAGACCCAATCATTAACATCAAATTATAGGTCTCTCCTTCTAACATCGGCATAGGACTTTTGTTGACTTTGAGCCGTTTTCAGCCTCTCTAATAAGCTTAACTTTCTCCATAGCCTCATGTACCAATTCGGGACCTATCAAAGAAACTTCGCCAACTTCAAACCAACCTATAGGAGATCTACACATCCTACCATAAAAAGCCTCAAATGGAGCCATACCAATATTGGAATGGTAGCTATTATTGTAAGCGAACTCAATCAAAGGCAAATGATCATCCCAATTTCCCTTAAAGTCAATCACACAAGCTCTCAACATATCTTCCAAAGTTTGGATAGTACGCTCCACTTTCCCATCGGTTTGAGGATGAAAGGTCTTACTAAGCTTAACACGAGTTCTAAGCCCCTTTTGGAAATATTTTCAAAACTGAGATGTGAATTGTGTACCATGATTGGATATAATGGATAGGGGCACTCCATGCAACCTAACAATTTCCCTTAGGTACAACTTAGCATAGTCTTCCACGAAATAAGAAACCTTGACGGAAAGAAAATGAGCTGATTTCGTCAAATAATCCACTATAACCCAAATTGAATCATGTTGTCACCGGGTGCGTGGTAAACCAACAATGAAGTTCATGTTCAAATCTTCCCACTTCCAAGTAGGAATACTAATATCTTGGGACAAACCACCCGGTTTTGGTGCTAACCTTTCACTTGTTGACAATTAGGACACTTAGCCAAAAATTACGCAATGCCCTTCTTCATCCTATTCCACCAACAGACCTCCTGCAAATCACAATAGATCTTTGTGGCTCCTGAGTGAATGGAATATCGAGAACTATGGGCTTTCGATAAAATCTACTCCCACAAGTTATCGACATTCGGAACACACAAACGATCTTGATGTCTAAGTACACCATCTCCTCCTTGGGAGAAAGCCTCAACGGACTTTTTAAGTACCACTTCTTTCAACTCCATCAAGATTGGATCAAGACCTTGCTTTGCTTTCATATTCAATATAAAGGACGATTCTGCATAATTATGAACAACATCTCCTTCATTAGAATCAATCAACCTAACACCCAATCGGGCCAATCTCTGAACATCTCGAACCAATTCTTTCTTATCATCCTCAACATGAGCAACACTACCCATGGACAACTGACTGAGGGCATCCGTTACCATATTCGCCTTGCCAGTGTGATAGAGGACACTAATGTCATAGTCCTTTAACAACTCAAGGCACCTCATTTAGGAAAGATTTAGATCCTTTTGCTTGAGCACATATTGCAAACCCTTGTGGTCGGTGAAGACATCCACATGAACACCATACAAGTAATGCCTCCAAATAATTAGAGCAAACACAACCGCCGCTAGTTCTAAGCCATGGGTAGGATAGTTCTTTTCATGAATATTAAGTTGCCTTGAAGCATAAGCAATTACCTTCCCTTTTCTTATAAGAACACATCCCAACCCAATTCTTGAGGCATCACAATAAACTACAAATCCATCGGACCCTTCCGGTAGGGTAAACATCGGAGCAGAGGTAAGCCGATCTTTCAATTCTTGAAAGCTCTTCTCACAAATACTTCAGACCATAAAAACTTAACTTTCTTTTGGGTTAATGCCATCAATGAAGAGGCAATCGAAGAAAACCCCTCAACAAACCTTCTATAGTAACCAGCCAAGCCCAAGAAACTTCAAATATTTGAAGGGGATAAAGGTCTAGGCAAACTCTTAACCACATCCATCTTCTTAGGATCTACCTCATACCCTTACCGGAAATGATGTGACAAAGGAAAGCCATGGATCTCAACCAAACCTAACATTTACTAAACTTTGCAAAGAGTTCTTGGTCCTTGAGGACTTGCAACACTATCCTATAATAATTAGTATGCTAATCCTCACTTCTTGAGTAAATCAAAATGTCATCGATGAACACAATCACATACATATCTAGGTATTGTCTAAACACCCTATTAATCAAAATCCATAAATGAGGTCGGAGCATTTGTTAAACGAAATGAATTTACTAAAAATTCGTAATGGCCATATCTAGTCTGAGAAGTTGTCTTCAGAATGTCATCTTCCTTCACCCTCAATTGGTGATATCCCGACCGAAGGTCAATCTTGGAGAAGTAACTCACTCCTTGAAGTTGGTCAAACAAATTATATATCCTTGGGAGAGGATACTTATTCTTAATAGTAACCTTATTCAATTGCCGATAATCAATACACATGCGAAGCGAACCATCCTTCTTTCGAACAAATTAAACTGGGCACCCCATTGAGAGATACTGGGTCAGATGAAGCCCTTATACAACAAATCTTTTAATTGCTCCTTCAATTCCTTAAGTTCTGCCGGAGCCATTCGGTAAGGAAGAATAGAGATATGTTGCATAATTGGGAGAAGGTCAATGCCGAAGTTTATTTCCCTTTTGGGAGGAAAACTAGGTAAATCATTGGGAAACACTTCTGGAAACTCATTTACAACGGGGACCAACTCAAAGATAGGGGTTTCAGAATCCATATCCCCAACCCAAACAAGATGGTATATGCAACCCTTAGAAATCATCTTCCTAGCTTTTAAGACAAGAAAACAATTGACTCTTAAGCATAGAATTTCCCCCTTTCCACTATAGGATAGGCTCATTTTGAAATTGAAACTTTACCACTCAGGTCCTACAAGCAATAGAAGCATAACATGAATGCAACCAATCCATCCCAAAAATAATATTGAAATCTAACATATCAAGCTCTACACAATCAACATAAGTGACTTTATGGGATTAGGAGACGAGATTTTTTCTATAGACTCTCTTAGCCACAATAGATTCACCAATAGGAGTAAAGATGGAAAAAGGATCTAACAACACATCCAGAAGAACATCAAACATCATAGCCACATATGGCATCACAAAAAATAAGTTAGCACCCCGGTCAAGAAAGGCATAAACATCAAGTTGAAAGACTTTCAACATACCGGTAACCACATCGGGTGAACCTTCTTGCTCATGACGAGTTGGGAGTACATAGAATCAGTTTTGCTTCTGATTTCCACTAGAACCTAATGGAGGATAAGGTTGAGCCAATCGACGATCATCTCCTCCTTTTTTAGCAACGGAGGAAAAATCCCTAATCTTATGATCTATCTTGCCACAAGAAAATCATGCATTGGAACTGGCTAGGCATTTACCCTCATGCTTCTTTCAACATTTGTCACAAGTAGACAACGAAGCCCCAGTACCATTTCCTCCTTGAGGATTAGCGTTAGACACCCATTCCTTGTTGCACTTAGGAGGAGCATCAGAGTAACCTTAACTGGAGGGCAAATCATACTACATAGGCATATAAATATGCCCAAGATCACCATCCCACACTTGAACCTTTGTTCGTGGTCGAACAACCCTTTATACTTTCTAATAACAATTCACCATGAACACCTAATGATGTATCCACCTATACTTGAACCAGCCAAAAAAAAGAGTGTAATGACCCAAGGTACCCCTTAGATGTGACATGACGTACAAGACCCCGAAGGCCTCATACAAGCCACTTAGCATACATATATACAAGATCATAGAGATTTAAGAGTTCAAAAGACAATGTCATAACAAAGATTTTAAGAAAATAGCAGAAGTCTACATCGCATATATCAAAGCCAATCTAACATAAGAATGAGAAATAAAGTTTGGGACGTAACCCAATACAATGCAAAAATGAAAAAACATAAAAGTAAAATCAACAAGGCTATGTCCTAGAATGGATGAGGACTCACCAAGTCTTCGATAGTCCTTCTACTAAGCTCTAGCCACGAATAGATGGAGAATCGCCAAGCCCTACATTATGAGACAATATAGGAAAAAGTATGCATTAGTACGGGAATTGTACTAACTATGATAGCCATGCACCAAATCACATACACATGCTAAAACGGGACACGTTAATAAACATGCAAGGACCAAACTAAAACATGAAGGAAAGGTTAGTAACACAAATCATAAACCATGGTCAAAGCAAGGTAAATCTCTTTACATCACTTGAGAAATATATTAAGAGCACTTTAATTCGTTTTTTGTGGGATGTAGCCTTAACCGACATGTAAGACCATGTGAGCTATAAACATGGAATTCGGTGTCTAACCCCACATCAATAGGGCCATCCTACTTGCAAAGGTAGGACCCTTTACTTAACATATGGCTAACGTGGATCCACTAGCTAGTGTCTATCAAAAGCCATCATCCTATGGTGGCACATAGTTTATGAGACATGGCTAATCACCACTTGTCCACTCGGTGCTAAGCATAATTCCCACATATTTTAAATAGTTCAATTATCATAAGTAGACATGGGTAATCACCTCTTGTCTATATTAGGGAACATGGGTGATCGCCTCTTGTCCCTTATAATGGCTCCTTAAAAACATGGGTAATCACCTCTTGTTTGTTTCAAATTCATAGTGTGAGTATTACGTAAGAAACTCTTTCACAACTCAACCACAATATCAACATATCATAGCCTTTGATGCTTCAATCTCAAAGCACCCTTAATTCATCATTAGCTTCATAAGAGACATACATGACTTCATATACTTCATCTTTACATAGTTCATCGTACTAATATTTAGAATTCATGGAACTTACATGGGTTCATAAGAATTCATCTCAAATCATGCAATTCAATGCAAACTCATACTTAGAAAGCCATAAACAAGACAATTTGACCTTAATTGAGGGAACCCACATAATAGAGGAAAATCATAGTTTTAGATTGAACATGCATACTTCATAAAAATCCATTTTTCATCATTCATCAATTTCATCATGAATCATAGCTTTTGAAATCATTAAAACATGCATGAGATCACATAAACTTCACAAATTCCATCTTCTTCATAATTCAATCCATCATCAATGCATAAATAAAAAAATTGAGGGAATTCATGGGGGCTCATGGGGATTCATCTTATAACATGTAATTCAACTCAATTCATACTTAGAAAACCATAATTGAAAGTAATTTGAGCATAATTGAAATAACCCACATCATAGAAGAAAACCCTTAAATCTAATTGGGGATTTGATACTTTGAAATTTGGAGATTTTAAGGACTCCATGGAGGAAAGGTCTCCATTGATTAACACTACCATACCTTAGAATCTCAATTCCTTAAGCAATTGATGAAGAAAAGCTTGATATCTTGAACCCTAGCTTGCCCTCTTCTTTTTCCTCTAACTTCTAGAGAGAGAAATATTTGAGAGAGGAGAGTTTGGGGAAATCTTGTAAAGTGATTGGGAAGGGTAGATTTTTTTATTAAAAGGGCTTATATGGTGTTAGGAGTTGAAGGGAACCGACATTAATGAGTAAATATGTCATTAGGTGAAAAGACCAAATGATCCCTTTATAATATAACCGCCAGACCCCATTGATGATTCGACCTACGGTCCGTAGATCCATCGACGGACCATCCTGGTCAACCGTCGTTGTGTTTAGAGACTGTCAACTTTGACCCTGCAAGAACGGTCCCATGTACGACTCGTACACTAGCTGACGGGCCGTCCTGGCAGTCCGTCATTGAGGTTCTGCAACTTATCATTTTTAAAAACTTGGGCTTGCCACTTACGGTTCCCACCTACGGGTCGTAAGTGAACCTACGAACCGTAGGTGGCCTCCGTTGTTACTGGCGCTAACCTAGAAATCATGAATTTTCCCACCCTTTTGAATCTGGGGTATTACATTATCTTCCCCTTGGGAACATTCATCCTCGAATGAGAAGCAAGACATCATAAGGAGGGTAAGAAACAAGAGCTAACAACCCAACCTAGAATGCGATCACATAATGCACATATCCGAGGAGGAAAATATCAACTCCAAGCTGAAGCATGTTAAACATATCATTTCATGAAGACTTTATGCAACTCTTATTCAATGCACATAATCATTGATAAATCAATCAAGCTAGCTCATTTTCTAAAAAAATAGACTCTTCTAGAACATGCATAATCAAGGAATCGTGGAAATAGCTAAGACACATGAAACCAAAAGAATGAACTATGATGAACTAGATACCTCAAGCTAAAGTAGGATCGGAGGGAAAGAGGTGCAGATATCAGGACATCCTATCGGCCTCGGCCTCCCAAGTAGCACCCTCAACTAATTGATTCCTCTAAAGAACCTTCACAGAAGCAACTTCTTTATTTCTTATCTTTCGGACTTGCCGGTCTAAAATCTCAACCGGAACTTCTTCATAGGAAAGACTATCATTTATGCGAAGATTCTCCAGTGGCACTATAGATGTCGGATCACCAACACATTTCTTCAACAATGAGATATGAAAAATTGGATGCACCGATACCAAATTATTGGGTAAATCAAGTTCATGAGCAACCTTACGAACATGTCTCAAAATTTGATATGGGCCTATATAACGGGGAGTAATCTTCCCTTTCTTCTCGAACCTCATTACATCCTTTATGGGTGAAATTTTCAGGTAAACCCAACCATCAACATCAAATTCTAAATTTCTTCTTCTAACATCAGCATAGGACTTTTATCGACTTTGAGACATTTTCAACCTTTCTCTAAAAAGTCAAACTCTCTCCATAGCCTCATGTACCAACTCGGGACCTATCAAAGCAACTTCACAAAATTCAAACCAACCTATAGGAGATCTACACCTCCTTCCATAGAGAGCCTCAAATGGAGCCATGCCAATACTAGAATGGTTGCTATTATTATAAGTAAACTTAATCAAAGGCAAATGATCATCCCAATTACCCTTGAAATCAATTACACAAGCTCTCAACATATCATCCAAAGTTTTGATAGTACGCTTCACTTGCCCGTCGATTTGAGGATGAAAGGCTGTGCTAAGCTTAGCACGAGTACCAAGACCCATTTGGAAGGATTTCAAAAATTGAGAAGTGAATTGTGCACCACGATCAGAGATAATAGATAAAGGCACTCCATGCAACCTAACCATTTCCCATAAGTATAACTTAGCATTATCTTCCGCCGAATAAGCAACCTTGACTGAAATGAAATGGGATGATTTTGTCATAAGATCCAAAATAACCCAAATCGAATCATGGTAAACCAACATTACAATCCATATTCAAATTTTCCCACTTCCAAGTAGGAATACTAATATCTTGGGACAAACCTCTTGGCTTTTGGTGCTCAACTTTCACTTGTTAACAATTAGGAAACTTAGCCACAAATTTCGAAATATCCTTCTTCATCCCATTCCACCAATAGACCCCCCACAAATCACGGTACATCTTGGTAGCACCCAGGTGGATGGAATATCAAGAACTATGGGCTACCGATAGAATTTGTCCTCTTAAGTCATCTACATTGGGAACACACAAACGACCTTGCTATCAAAGCACACCATCTCCCCCTTGATAGAAAACCTCAACGGACATCTTGAGCACCGGTTCCTTCAAGTCAACCAAATTCGGATCAAGATCTTGTTTAGCCTTCACATCATGCACAAAAGACGATTCGGAACCATTATGAACCATAACACTACTTATAGTGGAATCAACCAATCGAACACCCAATCAGGACAAACTATGAACATCACGAACCAATTCTTTCTTACCATCCTCAACATGAGCAACACTACTTATAGACAACCGACTAAGAGCATCCGCCATCACATTAGCCTTGTCGGGGTGATAGAGGACACCCATGTCATAGTCTTTTAACAACTCAAGCCACCTCATTTGGCGAAGATTTAGATCTTTTTATTTGAACACATATTGCAAACTCTTATGGTCGGTGAAAATATCAACATGCACACCATACAAATAATGCCTCCAAATTTTTAAAGCAAACACAACCGCTGCTTATTCTAAATCATGAGTAGGATTGTTCTTTTCTTGAATCTTGATTTGCCTTGAAGCATAAGGAATAACATTTCCATTTTGCATAAGAACACACCCTAACCCAATCCTTGAAGCATCACAATAAACTACAAAGCCATCGGACTCTTTCGGTAAAGTCAATATTGAAGCCGAAGTAAGTCTATCTTTGAATTCTTGAAAACTTTTCTCACATGCTTCGGACCAGGTGAACTTAACCTTCTTTTGAGTCAAAGCCGTCAATGGGGAAGCAATCGAAGAGAACCCTTCAACAAAAATCTCCTATAATAACCAGCTAAACCCAAGAAACCATGAATATCTAAAGGTGATAGAGGTCTAGGCCAATATCTAACCACATCTGTCTTCTTAGGATCTACCTCAATAACCTTGCCGGTCACAATGTGACAAAGAAAAGCCATGGACCTTAAACTCACATTTACAAAACTTCGCAAAGAGTTGTTGGTCGTTGAGGACTTGCAATACAATCCTCAAATGGTCAGCATGCTCAACTTCACTCCTTGAGTAAATCAAAATATCATATATGAACACGATCTCAAACATATCCAGACATTGACTAAACACCCTGTTCATCAAATCCATAAACGCGGCCGGAGCATTTGTCAACCCAAACGACATCAGTAAGAATTCATAATGGCCATATCTAGTCCGGAAAGCCATTTTTGGAATATCATCTTCTTTTACCATAATTTGTGATAACTCGAACGAAGGTCGATCTTAGAGAAGTAACTAGACCCATGAAGTTGATCAATCAAGTTATCTATTCTTGGAAGAGGATACTTATTCATAATTGTAACGTTGTTCAAATGTCGGTAGAAAATGCACATACGGAGTGAACCATCTTTCTTCCTTACAAACAAGATCGGAGCACCCCATGGAGAAATGCTTGGTCGGATGAAACCCTTATCCAACAAATCTTTCAATTGCTCTTTTAGTTCCTTAAGTTCCACCGGAGACATTCTATAAGGAGGAATAGAGATAGGTTGCATGTCCGGGAGAAGGTCAATACCGAAGTCTATTTCCCTTTCAGGAGGAATACCAGGTAATTCGTCAGGAAACACTTTCGGAAACTCATTAACAACAGGGACTGATTCAAGAGTAGGGGTTTCAGAATCCACATCCCTCACCATAACAAGATGGTATATGCACCCCTTAGAAATCATCTTCCTAGCTTTAAGACATGACACAAATTGACATTTAGGCATACAATTTCCCCCCTTCCACTCTAGGATAGGCTCATTTGGGAATTGAAACTTGACCATTCGGGTCCTACAATCATTTGTAGCATAACAAGAATGCAACCAATCCATCCCAAGAATAACATCAAAATCTAACATCTCTAGTTCTACAAGATCAACATGAGTGACTCTATGAGATAATGAGATGGGGAAACTTCTATAGACTCTCTTAGCCACGATGGATTCACCAATCAGAGTAGAAACATGAAAAGGATCTAACAACACATCGAGAACAATATCAAAACTCATAGCCACATATGGCGTCACAAAAGACAAAGTAGCACCAGGATAAAGCAAAGAATAAACATCAAAGTGAAAGACTTTCAGCATACCAGTAACCACATCCGGAGAACCCTCTTGCTCATGACGAGCTTGAAATGCGTAGAATTAGTTTTGCTTCTGATTTCCACTAGAACTCGATGAATTTTGAGGTTGAGTTCATCGACGGTTATCCCCTTAATTTTTAGCCACTAAGGGGCAATCCCTTATTTTGTGATCCATATTGCCACAACCAAAGCATGCATTAGAATTGGCTAGACATTTACCCTCATGCTTCTTCCCACACTTAGCATAAGTAGTCGATGAAAAACCACCGTCATTTCCTCCCTGAGGCTTAGGGTTGGACACCCTATCCTTGTTGGACTTAGGAGGAGCATTGGAGTAACCTTGACAAGAAAACTTTTGTCAAAATCTAGAACGACCATATCCATCGAACCTTGAGTGTGAAAAGTTACCATCACTAGTTCGAGCCCTCTTTGCTTCTCTAGACCTTTCCTTGAGTTTCTCCTCTTCTATTTGTTGGGCGTACACCATGAGGTGAGAAATATCCATGTCATTGACAAGCATAGTGGTACGACACTCTATAACCACCATTTTTGACACTCTCGAAACAAACTTACTCATTCTTTCCCTAGGATCGGCAACCATAGAAGGAGCATATAGAGACAATTGTGTAAATTTCAAAGCATACTCTTTCACACTTATGTTTCCTTGACAGAAGACTGATGAACTCAAGCATCCTTGCCTCCCTCATCTTAAGGGGAAAGAACCTATCAAGCAAAGCAACCTTAAATTTCTCCCAATCAAGAGGACCAACATCTTATGCCCTCTCACTCTTCCATTACTGAAACCATACTTGAGCCACACCCTTAAGTTGATAAGCGGCCAATTCTGCCTTTTCTTCCGGCTTCACGCCCATGATCATTACCACCTTGTACACCTCATCGATGAACTCTTGAGGGTCTTCCATAACCTTGGAACCATGAAATTACGGAGGGTTCATTCTAGTGAAATCCCTCACCCTTGATGCCGTCGTACCCACATTTTGGTTCACGGGAGCCACAACCTCTCTATTGGATTGAGTCGTCACGGCTTGAGCCAACGCTTGAAAAGTAGCCCTAAACTCCGCATTAGTCACTTGTTTGGCCTAAGGGTCGGCTGAAACATGAGGAGCTTGAGGAGGGGCTTATTGATCCATATTCTCTCCCGCATTCCTTCTAACATAACCTCTTCGGGTAGCCATATCCTGAAAAGCATAGGATAGGGATTAGGATAGAGACATATAGAGTTACACTCTATGGCACGACTTAAGAGTAATGAAAGAAGTGAAGTTTCTTAAACGTCTTATAGCCTCTCATTCATAAATGTGGCGCGCTTCACACTCATAAACAAGAATCTACTCGACGTGTCTTATGAGACATCCTAGGATCTTTCTAAAATCTTGTGCTCTGAATACCAAGTTTGTCACGACCCAAGGTACCCCTTAGACGTGACATGGCGTACAAGACCCCGAAGGCCTCATACAAGCCACTTAGCATACATACATACAAGATCATAGAGATATAAGAGTTCAAAAGACAATGTCATATCAAAGCTTTTAAGAAAATAGCAGAAGTCTACATCTCATGTGTCAAAGCCAATCCAACATAAGAATGAGAAATAAAGTTTGGGACGTAACCCAATAAAATACCAAAATGAAAGAACATAAAAGTAAAATCAACAAGGCTATGTCCTCGAATGGATGAGGACTCACCAAGTCTTCGATAGTTCTTCTACTAACCTCTCACCACGAATAGATGGAGAATCACCAAGCCCTAGATTATGAGACAATGTAGGCAACCAGTATGCGTTAGTACGGGGAATGTACTAAGTACGATAGCCATGCACCAAATCACATAAACATGCTAAAATGGGACACTTTCATAAACATTCAAGGGCCAAACTAAAACATGAAGAAAAGTTTAGCAACACAAATCATAAACCACGGTCAAAGCAAGCTAAATCTCTTTACATCACTTGAGAAATATATTAAGAGCACTTTCATTCCTTATTTGTGGGAAGTAGCCTTAACCGACATGTAAGGCCATGTGAGCTATCAACATGGAATCAGGTGTCCAACCGTACATCGATATGGCCATCCTACTTGCCTAGGTAGGACCCTTTACTTAACATATGGCTTACGTGGATCCACTAGCTAGTGTCTCTCAAACACCATAATCCTATGGTGGGACATAGTTTATGGGACATGGGTATTCACCACTTGTCCACTCTGTGCTAAGCATAATTTCTACAGATTTGACATAGTTCAATTATCAAAAGTAGACATGGGTAATCGCCTCTTGTCTATATTAGGGAACATGGGTGATCGTCCTATGTCCCTTAGAATAGCTCCTTAAGAACATGGGTAATCGCCTCTTGTTCATTTCAAATTCATAGTGTGAGTATTACGTGAGAAACCCTTTCACAACTCAACCACAACATCAACATATCACAACCTTTGATGCTTCAATCTTAAAGCACCCTTAATTCATCATTAGCTTCATAAGAGACGTACATGACTGCGTAAACTTCATCTTTACATAATTCATCATACTCATACTTACAATTCATGGAACTTACATGGGTTCATAAGAATTCATCTCAAATCATGTAATTCGATGCAAACTCATGCTTAGAAAGCCATAAACAAGGTAATCTGACCGTAATTTAGGGAACCCACATAATAGAGGAAAATCGTAGTTTTTGATTGAACATGCATACTTCATAAAAACCCATTTTTCATCATTCATCAATTTCATCATGAATCATAGCTTTTGAAATCATTAAAACATGCAAGAGAGATCAAATAAACTTCATAAATTCCATCTTCTTCATAATTCAACCCATCATCAATGCATAAATATCAAAATTAGGGGAATTCATGGGGGTTGATGGGGATTCATCTTAAAACATGTAATTCAACTCAATTCATACTTACAAAACCTTAATTGAAAGTAATTTGATCATAATTGAAAGAACCCACATCATAAAAGAAAACCCTTAAATCAAATTGAGGATTTGATACTTTGAAAATTGGAGATTTTAGGGACTCCATGGAGGAAATGGCTCCATACATCAACACTATCATACCTTAGAGTTTCAATTCCTTAAGCAATTGATGAAGAAAAGCTTGATTTCTTGAACCCTTGCTTGCCCTTGTCTTCTGCCTCTAACTTCTAGAGAGAGAAATATTTGAGAGAGGAGAGTTTGGGGAAATCTTGTAAAGTGATTGCGAAGGGTAGATTTTTTTATTAAAAGGGCTTATATGGTGTTAGGAGTTGAAGGGAACCGACATTAATGAGTAAATAATCATTAGGTGAAAAGACCAAACTATCCCTTTAAAATATAACTGCCAGACCCCATTGACAGTTCGACCTACGGTCCGTAGATTCATCGACGGACCGTCCTGCTCAATCGTCGTTGGGTTGAGAGACTGTCAACTTGGACCCTGCAATGACAGGTCCTATCTATGATTCGTACACTAGACGACGGGCTGTCCTGGCAGGCCATCATTGAGGTTCTGCAACTTATCATTTTTGTAAACTTGGGCTTGCCACTTACGGTTCCCACCTACGGGTCATAAGTCAAGCTACGAACCGTAGGTGTCTTTCATCGTTATTTGCGCTAACCAAAAAATAAGGAATTTTCCCCACCTTTTTAATTCGGGGTATTACACCTTTGTCGAAACTTAGGACGACCATACCCATCGAACCTTGAGCGTGAAAAGTCACCATCATCGGTCTTAGCCCTCTTCGCCTCCCTAGACCTTTCCTTATGTTTTTCCCCTTCTATTTATTGAGAATGAACGATTAGATGAGAAATGTCGATATCATTGATGAGCATGGTGGTACGACATTCTTTGACCACCATTTCGGACACTCCCAAAACAAACTTACTTATTCTTGCCCTAGGATTTGCAACCATAGTAGGAGCATACCTAGACAATTGTGTGAACTTCAAAGAATACTCCTTAACACTCATGTTTCCTTGATGAAGGTTGATGAACTCAAGCACCTTTGCCTCCCTCATCTCAAGGGGAAAGAACCTATCAAGGAAAGCAATCTTAATCTTCTCCCAATAAGGAGGACCTGCATCAACCACCCTCTCACTCTTCCAATACTCAAACCACACTTGAGCCACACCATTGAGTTGATAAGCGGCCAATTTCACCTTTTCCACTGGGGTTACACCCGTGATCATTAAAACCTTTTACACCACATCAATGAATTCTTGAGGATCTTCTTCAACCTTAGACCCATGAAATTCCGGAGGATTCATCCTAGTAAAATCTCTCACTCTAGATGTCGTCGTACCCATATTTGGCTTCACGGGAACCACAGCCTCCCTATTGGCTTGAGCCATCATGGCTTGGGCAAACACTTGAACAAGACTCTACTCGACGTGCCTTATGAATCATCCTAGGACCTTTCTAAAACCTTGAACTCTTAATACCAACTTTGTCACGACCTAAAGTATCCCCTAGACCTGACATGGCGTACAAACCCCCAGAAGGCCCTATACAAGCCACTTAGCGTACATCATACAAGATAATAGTGAGTAACAGTTCAAAAGACATTTTATATCAAAATAGTTGACAAAAGAATAGCGGAAGTCTAAACATAGTCTCAAGCCATCTAATAGACGACTAAAAGAAAGTGGAGCGTAACCCATACTTCTCTTAATCTGAAATGACATAAAAGCATGAACAAGGCATTGCCCTCAAACATATGAGGACTCACCAAGTCTTCACAATCTCTAAGTACTCACTAGCCACGAGCGGATGGAGAAGAGTCGGATCCTACATTTGGAAAAAATGTAGGCAAGAGTATGCGTTAGTACAAGAATGTACCAAGTATGATAACTATGCATAGGGGTTACAAAATCATGAAAAAGGGCTATAAATAAGAGACAATGACGAAGTTAAATCATATAATGACATGATAGAAAACATGAGAGAAAAGCCATGGTCAATGCAAGGAAATCATTTTGAAATAACATATGCTTAAAAAGCCTTCAGAAAGTAACCTTAGTTCATTATTGTGGGAACTTAGCGTTAACTGACATAGACCATGTGAGCTATAACATGGAATCCAGTGTCTACCCCACACCAAAAAGAGGTGTCCTTTCTTTCCAAGGTAAAAACCATATCTTCTAGCTTAAGTGGATCCACTAGCTAATGTCTATCAAGACAACCTATGGTGGCACATAGTTTATGGGACATGGGTAATTGCCACTTCTCCACTCGGTGGTAAACATAAATCCCACGGAATAGTCATAATTCATAGCTTATCTTATCATTTATAGACATGGGTAATTGCCTCTTGTATTACTATTAGGGAACATGGGTAATCGCCTCTTGCCCCTTTTTATTCATGGAAAACTTATCAAATAGCCAATTCAAGCTAGAGTTCAGTAGAATAGTTCCTTAATCTTGATTCAAAGTTTAGTAGAGAAAACCTTTCAACCCTTATGAATCCTTTATGCGAGAAAATCCTTTAACAATACAACAATGAGACGACCCCAAAAATGCCCGAAAATGTGCTTCGGAAACACCTATAATTGTATTTTCCATATATCTCAAAATCCGTGCATGATTTCGGAAATTCGACTTCATATTCTTATTTGTGGGGTCAAATTGAGTGGGAGATGGGTCTAACCCGAATTTTAGAGCAACCGTATCAAAATTCAAAAATCGCAAAAATTGTGATTTGGAGGGTCAACTTTAAAGGGGAATATCTCTTAGAACACAAGGAACTGGAAGGGCTGCAACCTATTAAATTAAAGCTCTTTGAGTTAGCTTTCCAACGCACTTGGTTTCACCTCATTTCGAGTTAGGATGAGGGAGTTATGACCATTTTCGTAAAACCTGTCTGTGCAGATTTGCAATTTCCAGTGAGCTGTTTTTTTTAGGCGGGTTGGAGACGTTTTTTTTTATAAAAAGGGGATATGTCCCATACTTGGTCATTTTTCTTAACTCAAAAAACACTCTCTAAGCCCTCTCCAAAAATTCCACCAAGATCTTCAACCAAATTCAAACATCTCAAGCTCTAATTCCGGATTCAAGACTCAAACTCAAGCTTCGATTCTCCATTCCAATCTTCATCAAGGATTCTCCAAAGTTGAGGTATGTGGGTTTGATTGTGGAAACCTTCCTTTCCACAAGTCCAACCATTTATCCTCTATTTCTACTTCAAGTTTATGGGTCCTTATGATTATTTATGAACTCTTGAATTATGGAATTACTACTACACACCCTATTATGGTCCATTTTGCATATTATCATGAAATGGAATTATTATGTGATGTTTATGGTTTACATGCTTCCATGATCAAATTATGAAGGTTGATATATATATGTATGTTGTTGGTGGGCTGATTTATATGGATTTTGGAATTGGTTGGACTTAGTAGTCTTGAAATACATGATTTCATTTACATGAACAACTGCCCACCTTGTGTTTGATAAAATGCCCATTTATAAAATTCTTACGAAAGGGAAGGTCCAAGGTACGTCCTATGAGTCGGATGGTTATGTAATTACTGAAATGATGATGAAATAGACACATGTATATGATTTTCTCTATATAAGTGTTGTGAGGCGACCAAGCCTAGTACGGGGGGTAGTAGGCCCGTATAACCGTATCGAGGGGTTGGTACCTTGGTTGCCTAGTACGGGGGGTAGTAGGCCCGTATAACCGTATCGAGGGGTTGGTACCTTGGTTGCCTAGTACGGGGGGTAGTAGGCCCGTATAACCATATCGAGGGGTTTGTACCTTGGTCCCTAGCTCGGGGGGTGGTAGGCCCGTGTAACCATATTGAGGGGTTTGTACCTCTTTCGCCTCTCCAAGGGGTGGTAGGCCTTGGAAATACTATATTGATGGTCACTCGCCACACATGTACTACGTCCCACTAAATATGATTTTTATGTAAGCATCATTATACATATCATTTCATTAATATGCTATTTATCGGGTATGATTACGCATTTTTCCTATGATGTCCATCTAATGTAGCATTGCATTGCATCCCATATACTTAGTACATTCAAATGTACTAACGCATACTCTATGCCTACATGATGTCACCATGTAGGGACCGGAGCACCGCTTGACCATCCTCCTCCGCGTGGCTAGTACGATTTTCTATAGTGGTTATTGGTGAGTCCTCCATTTCGGGGACGTTGCTCATGATCTTTTGCTATGTATAAAACTTTTCCTTTCTAGTTATGTTTTGACTATGAGGGTGAGCCCAGTAATTTGTCTTGGCCCCCGCTAAGTACTCATGTTTAGAGGTGGTGTTGGACAAGTTGTGTATTATGCTGGAGCTTGACTTATCTATGGTATTTATGTATCATTTCTTTTTTTTTTCTTGCTCCCTTAGTCCCGATTTCCCCTTTGATTATGCTTATCGCTTATGGTCATTTAATTGCTTCCGCGACCAAGGATGTGTAATGATACGCTATGAGGCTTGTTTGGGGTTCCTTCGGGTTCCCCATTCGCCGGTCACATCTAGGCCCTAGGCTTGGGTCGTGACAAACTTGGTATCAGAGCACTAGGTTGAATGATCCTCGGAGTCCAACACACCGTGTTGATTAGAGTCCGATTCATGGTTGTGTTGTGCACCACAACTATGAGTAGGAGGCTATGAGACGTTTTAGGAAATGTTTCCCTTCTCCATGTTCTAAGTCGTGCTGTGGAGTTGAATTAAGTTCTTCCCTAACAGTTGTTCTTTGTTATGCTAGATCATGCCTAATACAAGAGGAAGACGAGCCCGACTTGTTGCGTGAGTCATATAAGGTGTCTACTCCTATTGGTGCATATATTGTTGCTAGGAAGGTCTATAGAAATTGTCCTATTTGCATCTTGCATAAAATATTGCCTTGTGATCTTGTTGAGTTGAACATGGTCGATTTTGATGTTGTTCTCGGGATGGATTGGTTGCATGCATACTATGCTTCTATTGATTGTAGAACCCGTAGGGTCAAGTTCCAATTCCCAAGTGAACCCATTCTTGAGTGGGAAAGCCAAAATGTGGTAGTCAAGGGTAGATTCATCTCTTGCATTAAAGCCCGTAAGTTGATCTCTAAGGGGTGTCTCTATAACCTTATGAGGGTTAGGGATGTGGAGTCCAAAACCCTTCTTATAGAGTCGGTTCCGATCGTAAATGAATTCCTTGATGTCTTTCCTAATGACCTTCCCGGTGTTCCTCCCGAAAGGGAAATAGATTTTGGCATAGACCTCCTCCCCGATACTCAACCCATTTCTATTCCCCCTTACCGTATGGCCCCGGCGGAGTTAAAGGAGTTGAAAGAACAATTGAGGGACTTGTTGGAGAAGGGTTTTATTAGGCCCCTAAGCCCCCCAATCACCATGGGGTGCACCGGTGTTGTTTGTGAAGAAGAAAGATGGGTCCCTTAGGATGTGTAATCGATTTACCGGGCAACTCAATAGGGTCACCGTCAAGAATAAATATCCTCTTCCTAGGATTGATGACTTGTTCGACCAATTGCAAGGGCTAGCCCACTTCCTCTAAGAATTGATCTTCGGTCCGGGTATCATCAAAGTGAAGGTGGAGGGAGGGTGACATTCCCAAGACAGCCTTCCGGACTAGGTAATGGACATTATGAATTTGTGGTATGTCCTTTGGGTTGACCAATGCACCGGCTACCTTCATGGTCCTAATGAATAGGGTCTTTAAACCCTACCTTGATTCCTTTTGTTGTGGTCTTCATTGATGATATTTTAATCTATTCGCATAGCGAGGAAGAACATACGGGTCACTTGAGGGTTGTGTTGCAAAGATTAAGAGAGGAGAAGTTGTATGCCAAGTATGAAAAGTGTGAATTTTGGTTGAGGGAGGTTGCCTTCCTAGGTCATGTGGTGTCGGGGGATGGTATTAAGGTAGACCCTAAGAAGACCGATGTGATTAGAAATTGGCCTAGGCCATTGACCCCGTCGGATATTAGGAGCTTCTTGGGCTTAGCGGGTTACTACCGGAGATTTGTGAATGGGTTTTCTTCTATTGCTTCTCCCATGACTAAGTTGACACAAAAGAAGGCTAAGTTTGAGTGGACCGACGAGTGCGAAAGGAGTTTTCAAACCTTGAAAGATAAACTTGTGTCCGCTCCTATATTGTCACTACCGGATGGGCTTGAGGGATTTGTTGTGTATTGTGATGCTTCTAGAGTTGGCTTGGGTTGTGTTCTAATGCAACATGGTAAGGTGATAGCCTATGCTTCTAGACAACTCAAAGTGTATGAAAAGAACTATCCTACGCATGATCTTGAATTAGCCGCAGTGGTGTTTGCTTTAAAGATTTGGCGTCATTATTTGTATGGGGTACATGTCGATGTGTTCACCGATCATAAGAGCCTCCAATATGTCTTCACCCAAAAAGATCTCAACTTGAGACAAAGAAGTGGCTAGAATTTCTTAAAGATTATGATATGAGTGTGCATTATCATCCCGGTAAAGCTAATGTGGTGGCGGATGCTTTGAGTAGGGTGTCTATGGGTAGCCTAGCTCATGTTGATATTGGCGATAGGGAAATGGCTAGGGAGGTACATCGGTTGGCTAGGTTGGGGGTTAGGTTGGAAGAGGTTGGTAATGGTGGGGTGGTCGTTGTTGATGGTGCTAGGTCTTCCTTGGTTGATGAGGTGATAAGAAAA
>JAGDQO010000778.1:0-128851 GCA_018342035.1 Solanum appendiculatum | reverse complement strand
CCGAACATCAAAGGCCGGTGGTCTAACCCAAGACATAGAGATTCCTACTTGAAAGTGGGAAGAAATTAATATGGATTTTGTAGTTGGTTTACCCAAGACTAGAAAAGGTTTTGATTCTATTTGGGTGGTGGTTGATAGGATGACAAAATCGGCTCATTTTCTAGCGGTAAAGACAACATATGGGGCGGAAGATTATGCAAGGTTATATATTCATGACTTGGTAAGGTTGCATGGGATTCCTCTATCCATCATATCGGACCGTGGTACTCAATTTACTTCACACTTTTGGAAGTCTTTCAAAGGGGTCTAGGTACGAGAGTTAGCTTACTACGGCCTTTCAAACCGAAAACGGATGTGACAAGCCGAAAGGACTTCCAAACACTTTGAGGGATATGCTTAGGCTTGTGTATGGAGCTTAAGGGTAGTTGGGATGGATGCATCTTCCATTGATTGAGTTTGCCTATAACAATGGCTATCATTCTAGCATCGGTATGGCTCCTTTTGAGGCTCTCTATGAGAGGCGTTGTAGATCACCGGTTGGGTGGTTTGAGGTTGGTGAGGTGGCCTTGTTAGGACCAGACCTAGTTATGGAGGCTCTTGAGAAGGTTAGGATGATTAGAGAAAGGTTGAAGATGGCCCAAAGTCGCCAAAAGTCCTATGCCGATGCGAGGAGAAGGGCTCTTGAATTCCGAGTTGGTGATTGGGTTTATTTGAAGGTGACACCCATGAAGGGTGTGGTTCGTTTTGGTAAGAAGGGCAAGTTGAGCCCAAGATACGTGGGTCCTTATAAGGTGATGAGGAGAATTGGCAAGGTAGCTTATGAGTTGGAATTGCCTAGCGAGATGGATTTGGTTCATCCGGTATTTCATGTGTCTATGTTGAGGAAGTGTGTGGGTGATCCGAATGCCATTGTGTCTCTTGATGTTGTGGGTGTTGTTGAAGATAATTGACCTATGAAGAGGTTCCGGTCCAGGTTTTAGATAGACAAGTGAAGAGGTTTAGAAACAAAGATGTGGCTTCCATTAAAGTCCTTTGGAGAAATCAACAAGTTGAAAGTGCTACTTGGGAGGCCGAAGCGGACATGCAAAGGCGATATCCTTATCTTTTCCACTCCACTCGAGGCTAAGGTATTGATCTAAGCCCTTTATAAAATCTCAGGTCTTAAGTTCAGCCCCCATGTCATTGCATACATTCATGTTTAAGTTGACAAGTTCATTGTGGTTTTACAACTATGTTGAGGTTTTGAAATAAGGTGTAAGTGCATTGTTGCATCCTTATGTGGGCTGAAATTTTCCATGTTTGTGTCTCTCATGTACGTTTCTTTAACATTCGGGGACGAATGTTCCCAAGGGGGAGATATTGAAAAGACCCCAAAAATGCCCGAAAATGTGCTTCGGAAACACCTATAATTGTAATTTCCATATATCTCAAAATCCGTGCATGATTTCGGAAATTCGACTTCATATTCTTATTTGTGGGGTCAAATTGAGTGGGAAATGGGTCTAACCCGAATTTTAGAGCAACCGTATCAAAATTCAAAAATCGCAAAAATTGTTATTTGGAGGGTCAACTTTAAAGGGGCATATCTCTTAGCACACAAGGAACTGGAAGGGCTGCAACCTATTAAATTAAAGCTCTTTGAGTTAGCTTTCCAACGCACTTGGTTTCACCTCATTCTGAGTTAGGATGAAGGAGTTATGACCATTTTCGTAAAACCTGTCTGTGCAGATTTGCAATTTCCAGTGAGCTGTTTTTTTTAGGCGGGTTGGAGACGTTTTTTTTTTATAAAAAGGGGATATGTCCCATACTTGGTCATTTTTCTTAACTCCAAAAACACTCTCTAAGCCCTCTCCAAAAATTCCACCAAGATCTTCAACCAAATTCAAACATCTCAAGCTCTAATTCCGGATTCAAGACTCAATCTCAAGCTTCGATTCTCCATTCCAATCTTCATCAAGGATTCTCCAAAGTTGAGGTATGTAGGTTTGATTGTGGAAACCTTCCTTTCCACAAGTCCAACCATTTATCCTCTATTTCTACTTCAAGTTTATGGGTCCTTATAATTATTTATGAACTCTTGAATTATGGAATTACTACTACACACCCTATTATAGTCCATTTTGCATATTATCATGAAATGGAATTATTATGTGATGTTTATGGTTTACATGCTTCCATGATCAAATTATGAAGGTTGATATATATATGTATGTTGTTGGTGGGCTGATTTATATGGATTTTGGAATTGGTTGGACTTAGTATTCTTGAAATACATGATTTCATTTACATGAACAATTGCCCACCTTGTGTTTGATAAAATGCCCATTTATAAAATTCTTAGGAAAGGGAAGGTCCAAGGTACGTCCTATGAGTCGGATGGTTATGTAATTACTAAAATGATGATGAAATAGACACATGTATATGATTTTCTCTATATAAGTGTTGTGAGGCGACCAAGCCTAGTACGGGGGGTAGTAGGCCCGTATAACCGTATCGAGGGGTTGGTACCTTGGTTGCCTAGTACGGGGGGTAGTAGACCCGTATAATCGTATCGAGGGGTTGGTACCTTGGTTGCCTAGTACGGGGGGTAGTAGGCCCGTATAACCATATCGAGGGGTTTGTACCTTGGTCCCTAGCTCGGGGGGTGGTAGGCCCGTGTAACCATATTGAGGGGTTTGTACCTCTTTCGCCTCTCCAAGGGGGTGGTAGGCCTTGGAAATACTATATTGATGGTCACTCGCCACACATGTACTACGTCCCACTAAATATGATTTTTATGTAAGCATCATTATACATATCATTTCATTAATATGCTATCTATTGGGTATGATTACGTATTTTTCCTATGATGTCCATCTAATGTAGCATTGCATTGCATCCCATATACTTAGTACATTCAAATGTACTAACGCATACTCTATGCCTACATGATGTCACCATGTAGGGACCGGAGCACCGCTTGACCATCCTCCTCCGCGTGGCTAGTACGATTTTCTATAGTGGTTATTGGTGAATCCTCCATTTCGGGGACGTTGCTCATGATCTTTTGCTATGTATAAAACTTTTCCTTTCTAGTTATGTTTTGACTATGAGGGTGAGCCCGGTAGTTTGTCTTGGCCCCCGCTAAGTACTCATGTTTAGAGGTGGTGTTGGACAAGTTGTGTATTATGCTGGAGCTTGACTCATCTATGGTATTTATGTATCATTTCTTTTTTTTTTCTTGCTCCCTTAGTCCCGATTTCCCCTTTGATTATGCTTATCGCTTATGGTCATTTAATTGCTTCCGCGACCAAGGATGTGTAATGATACGCTATGAGGCTTGTTTGGGGTTCCTTCGGGTTCCCCATTCGCCGGTCACATCTAGGCCCTAGGCTTGGGTCGTGACAAACAACAACACTGATGATTCAGTCTCAAAGCAACCTTAAATTATTATAAATTTCTTAATTGAACATGCACATCTTTCATAAAAATTCATCATTTGATCATTCATGAACATCATCATAGATTCATAGCTTAGAAATCATAAATCATGTATGGGCTCATATAATTTCACCTTAAAATCATTCAATTTACTCAATTGATGTATAAATAATCATAATTCAATTAATTATATCATAATACGAAAGAACCCATGAGATTGAAGAAAACCCTAATTTCAATTGGAGAATTCTAACTTTGTAAATTAGAGAATTTAGGAACCCTATGAAGAAAAGAGCTCCATAGGTGAAATCTATCATACCTTGATGCCAAAATCCCACTAGCAATGGAGGATTAGGCAGCTTGATCTTGAAACACTAGATTCTCCTTTTTCTTCTTCAAGCTTCTAGAGAGAGAAATATTTGGGGATAGATTTTTGAGGGAGTTGGGAGTGATTAGAAAAAGGGAAGAATTAGTCTTAGAAGACATATATAGGGTCTAGGATTAGGGCTTAACCGACTTTGATTAGGAATAGATCAATTAGGGAAAATACTAAAAAGCCCTTAAAATTAACTATCGGATCTCAACCTACGGTTGCGACCTATGGTCCCTAGGTCTGCCCAACCGTAGAAAGATTCAAAAAGTATGATTTTGGACCTTCAATTGATGGGACCCATGTACGGTTTGTAGGTATATTGACAGAGTAAACATGCAACCATTAGTCAAATCTTGAACGCTCAAAATTTTCACTAAGTGTGGAAAGATATACGAGGCCTACCTACGGTCTGTAGAAACAATGACGGACCATCCTGGTGAGTCATAGAAAAGATCTTGAAACTTTACATTTTTTAAATATTTACCTTGCCATATATGGTTCCCACCTACGACCCGTAAGCTGACCTATAGTCCGTAGATGGCTCTCGTCAGTATTAGCACCAAATCTGAAAAACTAGAAATTTTCCTTCGTTTCAAATCCGAGTTGTTACAATGGAATCATTCTTGATGTGAGGGCACTTGAATGCATTTGCTGAAACATGTTCTTGCATTAGACAAGAAGCTATAGTGAGCTTGTGTTTGTGGTTAGACTATCTAGTCATCATTTGAAGCCTTTTGATCATGATTTAGGATAACATGCTATTGAGAGTAGTCTTGCCATGGCACTTGCATGTTAGCTCTCATTGAGTACTGTTGTAGACACCTTTATTGAGCTTATTGTGTTCTCGATTTACTTGAGGACAAGAAAAAGTTTAAGTTGGGGGTGTTGATGAGTGGTAAATTTACACTCATTAAAGGCCCATTTAGCTCAATAATTAGTTTCCTCAATGCCTAATTATGTCCTTTTCTAATAGAATATTGATGATTTGGAGTTGTGAAAGTAATTGGACAAGGCAAGGACTGATGTTTGAAAGAATGGCATAAATGCAAAAAGAAGTTCAAAGTGAATATTGTTGATTGCCTAGCATGATGGGCGGATCGCCTACTGAGGATACCATCACCTAAAGTAACAGTGTGCAAGGAAAAGATTTAATGCTAAAAATGTGAACCAGGGTGGTATTTAGTGATGCACCAAACATGAAAGGCAGACTCAATCAAAGTCAGCGACTGAGGTTCAAAACACCTGAAGCCTAGAGCATCACAAGTCGAGCTGAGAAAAGAAGGGCGATCTGGCGAGTAGGTTAGGCGAGCCTGCTTGATGTCTCAAAAGCTTTCAGATATGGGAGTTTGTGGCAATTTTGGGAAAATATAAATAGCCCAGAGGATGTTACTTGAAGGAGATTTTTTCTTTTGATAACTTTTGATAGGAGTTTTTAGAGAGAGAGTTTTGAGAGTGAGAACTCTTTTACCGAAGAACACCTTTCTAGCTTTTGGGGTTTTACAACTTTTTGCTTCAATCTTACTATTTGAAGTTGAATCCTAAGTGGATTTGCTTGTAATTGCTTAATTTCATGCTACCCATAGCTGCTTCCATGAAAGGTATAATCTATTTATTTTTTGTGATGGTTGGCTAAAACTCAAAGATCTAAGGGTGCTTTAATGGGGTTGGGTGTTAATTTAATGTAGTGAGTATTGTTCTATGCTCTGTTTTGCTTCTGTTCATTCATGGATTTGGTCTATTTACCATGGGATTAACTAAAGGATTAAAATTGCAAACTTAATTCCTACTTCCGAACTCCGGTTGATGATCGAAAGAGATTGATTGGAGTGGGTAATTAGTCCAAAACTATAAATTTAGGTTTGATGTCTGTAGCTTGCTGGAAAGAGAGGTTATGGGTCGGACCTATTCGCCCTATTCTTGAAAGAAAGGATATAGTAAGGTATTGGGTTGTTTAGAATTGGTATATAGATGAGACCGAAATGAGATTCTATGCAAGGATGTTTTGAGATCGAAAGAAGATTAGTGTCATTGAAGATGACTTAGCCAATTCATGAATTTTAATCACAATTGAGAACCACAATTACCCCTATATGAGATTGACTTCCAATCCCCGCACCCCTAGATAACTTATTAACTCTTGAGTTCATTTAATTATAGTTTAGTTATGATATTTGATAACCAAAACTTCATATTACGTTGGTGGTTTCATCCACCCAATTTCTTTACTATTACAAATGAATTAATTTAAAATCCAAATTTCTTGATAGGAAATTCTCTACGTTACATCATGCCCTACGGGATTCAACCCCGACTCTTCGTTGGGTTTTTTAGTGACTACAATCGTTCACTCTTTTAATTGGTTTTTGAGGGTGTTTTTAGCGTTATCACCATGTGGGTTTCACTTTTGTGAGCTTGTTCAAAAAGGTGGGTGTCTATTTAGCAAACAAAAGTTCACTTTTGCAATGTTTGCTTTTTTGAACTTCCTGCGGCTTTTATGAAGCCCACCTAATTGGTCAATGGCAGAAATAGAAATTCTCGTGCAATGAACAAAAATTCTTTGAAAAAGGGCTGGAAAGAAGCATTACCCATATCATATCATATCGGATTTTTGAACTAGTTTCTCATCTTTTAGCTTAGACTAAGAAAGTACCCTAATTTGTAGATTTCAATTTGGGGTTGAGACATTAAAGGCAAGTTGCCTCACATTGCAATTGTAGATTTGAAGATTGTGTTCTACTTTAGTAAATCTCTTATTCTCTTCTTCATTTTCTTGTTCTTAATTGCTCGATTTGTGGGTATAATTGCTAATTGAGATTGGGGTCTTGTGCTAAAACTAGGCAACTCATTTAGGTTTTGATTTCGCACTCTAATGCTTTTAATTGTGATTCCATTCTTTCATGACTAGGGTTTGATCTAATTTTCATGCTTTAATTTATGATTAGAGAGTGCACGCTTCAATCTATCTTCCAATCTTTGTGGGTTGCTTAAAAATAAATGTGTGAAGTGGATAATTAGGTTGATGATCATGTTTGACTTTGATTTCTAAATTTGAGTCCGAAATGAGATAATTTGTGTTTACTTGGTTGAATAATAAACTTGCTAGAGATAGGAGTTTAGATAAAGGTTTTATCACGTATTATGTTAAGGAAGATTGAGATCGAAAGGAGATATTGTTAGAAAGCACTTTGAGACCGAAAGGGTATAAGTGTTTACTTAAGATTATCTAGCTTACCTTTGAATGAATTGCATGTGTTGAGATGGCAATGGATCATTGAATGAGTATTGAGTCCCAAATTTCCTAAATCCCAATCATCCCTTGCATGATATTGCCTTTACCCCCGTTCTTTGTTTAGTTTGAAAAATCACCTTTTATTTTATAGTTTTGTATATTGCATGTTTAGATTCAAATGAGTATCTATTTAGCCTTTATCTTTTTGATTGTCGGTAAATTATTCCATGTGGATTCAACCTGACTCTTAGTTGGGTATTTTTATTGACAATGATGCATACTCTTTGAACTTGTTTAGAGGGTAGTTTGAGCGTTATGAAAAATGGCGCCACTGTCGGGGAGAAAGAAGGCATATTGAATTGGTTTAGGATTTCTAGTTTACTTGTTTCTATCTAGATTGTGGATAGTTGTCTTTACTTTCTTTTCTTTTGCTTTGATGGCTTTTTGTTATTATATGTTTTGGAGTGGTATGCCCTATATCGACCAATGGCCATGTCATTAATAAAAGGTATATTAAGCCAATTTCGGCTTAGGATTGTGGATGAAAAGCTCAATTAGGGTACAAAGGCCCTACACCAACTCTCCCAACAAAAAGAGAAGCTCCTCAAAATGCACCTAAGTCGGTGCAATGAGGTGGTCAACTTTGAGTTTGAACTTGCAACTCTTAGAAGCATGGTTGGAACAGTAGAAGAGGTAGATGTTGCTCCTTATCCAATAGTTTAGAAGAGCGAAGAAGAGTCTCATGACTTGTACCTAGCAAGGTTCTATGAAATGGTCCAACCCGAATTCTAGATCGTGACGTTGGAGGCCAAAGCCGAAGTGATTAAAGGGATTGCGGTGGACATTGAGGATATCTTGGGTCATTGCAACCAACCAAAACCAATAACAATCCAGGAAGCTAGAATACATTTGATGATAGTAAATTTGCAAAAAAGAATCTAAAAGATCATTTATGGCAACTTTAGTTCATATGGAATCAAGAGTGTCACTCAACTAAGGGTCAATACTCAGGCAATGCAATGCTCATGTAGCCTAGTGTCTCTCTAGGCCTTACCTAAGGATCTAAAATGGAAGAATGATGAAAAGTTGGGTAGGAGGTTTATTGCCTCGAAGTGGAAACTCAAAGGGTGATATACTCGGTGTCGCTTCGCGACGTGAAATTGTGCGCTTGATAGGAGGCAACCCATCGGTATCCACATAAGTTTAGTGTTGAGTTTTTGTTCATAGATTAGATTTGATTTTTGTTTTGACTAATCCTTATGATTCTAGAGTTTTTGGAATTAATTTGAACAAGTTTGGAGGCACGACTCTTGAAGGAAATAATGTTTGAGGATAAATTTCCCTCAAAATATGACTTGGAAAACTTTTTGGGTGTCCATGTTCACCCAATGAGACTGGGCGGATCGCCCAATATCCCCCAAATCTGCAAAAATTGACAGTAATCACTATGTAGAAAAATTCCTCTGATGTCGCAAAAGAGAGGATGAGTTCGCAAAAGTGAAGTCCATAAAAGCGGCACCCTCTCGCAGAAGAAAACAACTCTTAAGTGGAGGGGCACTAACAAAAGCGTACTCCACTCTTTAATGAAGAATTGCAAAAGCCACAAAAATATCACTCAAGCAAAGGTGAGGAGTTCAAAAGGCATTGGGCAGAAACCAAACGATTGAAACTCAAAAATAAAAGGTTTAAACTTTTTCCTCTCCTCCTGACTTGTCTCAAAATTAGTTCAAAACTCTTGGTCTTCATTGAGCAAACACAATACGATATGTCTCTCACTTTACTCTCTTGAAGTGGTAAACTTGTTCTTGAAATTATGCACCATCTTTAGTTGGGGGGTGCTTCCCTTTGGGGTTGATATTCTGGATTGGTGTTTTTGATTGCCCTTGTCAAGCTTTTGTTTTACTGTGTCGATTGGTCATTTTTATTATAGTTTGCTTTTCTTATATTAGTGTCTTTTGTAGTTTCTTCTTGTGGTAATAAATTGTCATGGTGGTGTTTTTCTTGTATGCCTTGGAGCAGGCGAAGTCTGAGTACCCATAGTTTGTGAGATTGAATGTCCTTGTGGAAACTCAATGAAAAGACTTGAATTTACCCAATGATAGATTGGGTGACGTCATTCTTAAGGGAAAATCGTCATTTTGTTGAGTGTTGTTCGCTTTGTGGGTATTTGATACGATGCTGTGACTTGTTTGGTAATAATAGACTTAGTCAAGCCTTGTGAATCAGAAATGAGTACCCTTTAAAAATTTGTGAAAATTGTGGAAGTGAATGATGTTGTGACAATGGTTTGACACTTTTTTTGACTCAAACTTACTAGGTGGAAATGATAAAAATAACTCCCTTGTTCTGGACTAGGAAGTGAAATTGATCCATCTTGAATAGTTTGCATGCCATGTGTGGTGAGTTGTTGATATTAACTCCTTGTGTCCATTTGTGTTAACTAGAACTTGCCCGGTTGATCTTGAAATATTGGTATTAATTGAGTTTGGTTGTAGAAATAATCTCAGGCTTTCTTTGATGATTCTTAAAGTCCACTTGACCTAAACAACCCCACCTTTGCACTAAACATAACCTTAGTTGTCCCCTTTGAGCCTTATCCTTTTTATTGGAAACCGCATTATAAGTCTTGGCCTTTTTGAAAATGTAACATTCTTTTGAACCCTCCCCTTCTTGAACATGAGAATTATGAGAGTTGAGGCTAAAAGGCTAAGTTGGGGGTGTTATGAAAAATTTATAGATTGGATGCTTACCACATGAGGGCTTGATAAATAAAAGAAGAGTTTGAGAATGGAGAAAAAAGTTTCAAAGAGAGAAAAAGTTTTGAAAAAAAAGAAAGTGAATAAAGAGACTTGAATCCTCTAAAAGTTGAAAATGGTTTCATGTGGGGCATCTAGAGTAAAAATAAGAAAATATTGTGAAATGTGCATTGAGTTGAAAAAGTGAAGAAAAGTGGAAAAATTGGTGAATTATGAGTTGTTGCATAGTGTTCAAGGAGGATGTAATCACTTATACAAAAATGAAATTCCTACCTTCCCTATGCCTACATTACAAGCTAAAGAAAGTCCTTTGAGATCTCCAATCGAATGAAGATGAGTCAATGTTGATTGAGAATATGGGTAAGCCTATGGTGTGATATTTGTGTGCATGAGATGATTCTTTGTGAGTGTGAGTGTTTGTATCCTTGTACCTTGTCTTGTAAATACTTGTGTGTGAAATTGTGGGACATCTTCCATCTTGTGAGCTCATGAAAACTAGGATGGAATGGTGGAAATTAATAAATTCCGAAATTGAGTCAAGGGAAGTTGTTTCATTGACTAGTTGTTGTGAGCCATTTCTTGAAAGTTCATATTGTCATTTGCCCATTCTTGAAAATGTTTTGTGTTTTGAAATTGTTCTTAAACTTGAGGGGGTGCTTGAATTTTAAATCACTTGCTTGCTTGTTAATTATTAGTACCAATTAGAACCATGACCATGATCATTAGTTGACATTGAAGTGTGTTGTTTTTAGATTGAGTTTCTCTTGTGGTTTGATTTTGTTTTGCTTGAGGACAAGTAAAGTTTGTAAGTTGGGGGTGTTGATGAGTTGTGAATTTACACTCATTTAAGGCTCTTTTCTTATTATTTTGTGGCACTCAAGTAGAGAAAGAAACTAATAATTCATTGAATTGTATTGATTTAAGGTGTTTGTTTTCAGGAAGGAAAATGAAGGACAAAAGTCGAATGGAAACTGAAAATTACCCGCACCTAGCAGGAAATGAGCCTCAGATGTCGCACCTGTGAAAGGAAGTTTGCTTTAGCAAGAGGGTCAATAAAGTCAAGCGACCAGGAGTGGTTTGCTTTTGCTAACATGTTCAAAAAGATTGGGGTCGCTTTAGCGAATGGAAGTTTGCTTTTCTGATGTTCCTAGGCCCTTTTGTGAAGCACACCTAATTGGTCAAGGGAAAAAATGGAAATTCTCGTGCAATGAACCTAAATTCATAGAAAAAGGGCCGAAAAGAGGCATTATTTATAGCATATCATGTAAGATATTTAGACTGGTTTCTAATCTTTTAGCTTTGACTAAGGAAGAACCCTAATTTATAGATTTCAATGTGGGGTTGAGACATTAAAAGCAAGTTGCCTCACATTTCAATTGTTGATTTGAAGATTGTGTTCTATTTTAGTAAATCTCTTATTCCCTTCTTCATTTCTTTGTTCTTAATTTCTAGATTTGTGGGTGTAATTGATAATTGAGATTTGGGGTTTTGTGCTAGACATAGGCAACTCATTTGGGTCTTGATTTGTCATCCTAATGCTTTTCTATGTTATTCGATGCTTTCATGACTAGGGTTTTATCTAATTTTCATGATTTAATTTATGATTTGATGCTTGAATCTTGTTTCCAATGTTAGTGGGTTGCTTGAAAAACAATCCTTGAAGTGGAGAATTAAGGTTGATGATCATGTTTGACTTTGATTCCTAAATTTGAGATTGAAAGGAGATAATTTAGGTTAACTTGGTTGAATCATAAACTGACTAGAGATAGGAATTTAGATTAATGTTTTAGATTGTATTGTGTTACGCATGATTGAGACATAAAGGAGATGTCGTGAGAAAGCTCTTTGAGACCGAAAGGTGATAAGTGTTGATTTAAGATTATCTAGCCTACGTTTGAATGAATTACATTCGTTGAGATGGCAATGGATCATTGAATGAGTATTGAGTCCCAAATTTCCTAAATCCCAATTATCCCTTGCTTGATATTGTCTTTACCCTCGTTCTTTGTTTAGTTAGAAAAATTGCCTTCTATTTGATAGTTTTGTACATTGCATGTTTAAATTCAAACGAGTACCTAGTTAGCCATTATCTTTTTGACTGTTGGCAAATTCTTCCCCGTGGAATTTGACCCCGACTGTTAGTTTGATATTTTTATTGACAACGATCGCTTACTCTTTGAACTTATTTAGAGGGTAGTTTGAGTGTTATCAACTTGCTGAAGCTACTATCCATTTGGGTGATGGCAAAGCAAGTGGGCATCAAAAAATGTGCCAACTCTTATTTTGAAGGTGTTTTCACCCTAAACTTCAATTTCAATCAGTTTTGTGCATTCAAACCTGTTCAAAACACCACCACAAACTTTGAAATTATGAGGGTTAGTCAAAAACAAAAATCAAATAGAAATTAAATATATTTTGATACTGATGGGTTGCCTCCCATCAAGAACACAATTTAATTTCAAGGAGCGATGCCGGGTACATCACCCTTAGCGTTTCAACTTCGAGGCAATGAACCTCCTTCCCAACTTTGCATCATACTTTCATTTTTGATACTTGGGTAGGGTATAGAGAGTCACTATGCTTGAACATTGCCTTTTATGATTGTTTGCCCTCAATTGAGTGACACTGTTGATTGTGCATGAACTAAAGTTGCCATAGATGATCATCTTGGTTTTTTATAGCAACTCTAGTATCATCACTTTTATTTCGGCTTCTTGGGTTATTATTGGTTTGGGTTTGTGCCAATCACCCAAGATATCCTCAATCTCCACCACAATCCCTTTTGTTGTTTCCACATTAGCTTCCAATGTTGAGATCTCATACTCAAGTTGGACCATCTCATAGCACCTAGCTAGGTGCAAGTAACGAGACTCCTCTTCTCTCTTTCCGACCAGTGGATAAGGAGAGGCATCTACCTCCTCTCTTGTTCCAACCATTGTTCTAAGAGTTGTGAGTTAAAACTAAAAGTTGACCGCCTCATTGCACCGACTTAGGTGCATTTTGAGAACCTTTTCCTTTTCTTGGGAAAGTTGGTGTAGGGCCTTTTAACCCCAATTGAGCTTTTCATCCACAACCCTAAGCCGAAATTGTCTTATCACATTCTATTCACGACATAGCCATGGGTTGGTATAGGGAATACCTCTTCCAAACATATGATCACAAAAACCAATGAAAGCAAAACAAAATAAAGTAAAGACAACTATTCATAATTTAGATAGAAACAAGTAAACTAGAAATTCTAAATCAATTCAATACACCTAATTGTTTCCTGACAATGGTGCCATATTTTATAACACTCAAATTACCCTCAAAAAAAAGTTTGAAGAGTTAGCGATCGTCGTCAATAAAAATACCCAACTAAGAGTCAGGGTCAAATCCCAAAAGGAATAATTTGTCAGCAATCAAAAATATAAAGAATAAATAGATACCGGTCTGAACCTCAAGATTATCAAATAGAAAGCTATTTATGTACCAAAACAAGGGATTTGGGCAAAAACAATATCAAGCAAGGGATAATTGATATACAGGAAATTCAGAATTCACACTCATTCAACGATCCATTGCCATCTCAACACATGCAATTCAATCAAAGGTAGGCTAGATCATCATCAATCAACACTTATCTTCTTTCGGTCTCAAAGTGTTTTCTCACGATATCTCCTTTCGGTCTCAATCATGTTCAATAACAAAGCAATCCACAACCTTAATCTTAAAACCTAATTCTAGCAAGTTTAGCATTCAACACACACAATCTAAATTATCTCCTTTCTGTCTCAAATTTAGGAATCAAAGCCAAATATGATTATTAATCTAATTCTCCACTTCACGAATTCTCTTCCAAGCAACCCATGAAGATCGGAAGCTTGATTCAAGCATGCACTCTCAAATCATGTATTAAAGTATGAAAATTAGATTAAACCCTAGTCATGAGAGCATGGATTCACATACAAAAGAAATAGAATGAGCAATCAAGACCCAAATTAATTGTCTATTTCTAGGACAAAACCCCAATCTCAATTAGCAATTACACCCACAATTCTAGCAATTTAAAACAAGGAAATGAAGAAGGAAGCAAGAAATTTTACAAATAAGAACACAATCTTCAAACCCAAATGTGAATTGTGAGGCAACTTGCCTTCAAATCTTTACCAAAAATCAAGAAATCTACAAGTTTTTCTCTACTCTAAGCTAAGAAGTTGATATTTTCTCTCAAGGCTTGTTGCATAATCCGAACAATGTCTACTGGTGAGTGTAAAAAAGGTTTTTGGGATAAAGTTGGTAAAATTCCCAATCTACCCAGGTGCTAGGCATTTAACTCTTTGCGGTCCCAACAATAACTCATGCAATCGCGATGAGTAATGTCACTGGGTCATGCGATCGCGACCTATGACCACACGATCGTGAGATCTAAACATCTTGTGCAATGCGATTGTGACCTCTTCTTCACGTGGTAGCAATGTGCAAACTTCAACCAGTTCCACTTTCTTCCAATTGACCAATTCTTCTTCAATTCCACTTGGTTTCTTCAAACAGCTTCTAAATCAACTCTCCATTTAAGTTTCCTACAAATATCAAGAAAACCACATTAAAAACACCAATTCTAAACTAAAGCAAGCCAAAATAACTACGAAAAGAGCCGCAAATGAGTTGAAATCTACCACTCATCATTGAGCTCCAAAGATAAGGCAAGTATAAACAAAAAGTATTAAGAAAAAAATAGCACAAGTAACTAAATAGGAGACAATATGATAGACAAGTAATAAGGAACATAAATAGGATACAACAATAAAGAATCGAGTAAAGAACGTACCTAGAACGAAAGCCAACAACCTACTCACAATCAAACTAAGATATAAGAGTTAACTACCCGAGGGACTGATAATAAAAAATCTAAAGCCACAATCTATCAGTTATTTGATCGATAACAACCAAAAAGAGAATGTAATCAAATAATAACCTAACCAAACCCCCATTAGCCTGATAGATTCAAATAACTAAAATCTTCTAACCCCCAACAAAACTAGACGATGCAATAATCAAACAAGTATACTGGTGATAGGCAATACATATGAATGAAGAGTATGCAGTAGGACCATAAGTAACCATAAGTAACCAAGTGCATAGACCTACCTCCCTACAATGTGGGTGAGGTAGGACACATGAAGCTCCCTCATATTGTAATATGGTACTCACGATAAGAGGGCCCATAGGGGAAGCGCTGTGTACGTAGGCCTAAATCCAAGTCTCATCAAGGATATATAATATGATGACCAGACCTTAAATCTTCAATCAATAGGAATCAACTCCATCCTAGTATTAGAGAATTGAGTAACCAAAGCCATACAGGAAATGGCATCGACGCGCCGGCTAATCAAGTTAAAACTAAGCACTTCCTAGATGCCTTAGATGTCTCAAGTATGAAAGGAGCATGTCAATGATTCCCCGTAAGTCTCAAAAATCAATAAAACTTGTCATCTAGGTGGTACGACTTTTGTTAAAACTTGTTTAGAATAGTAACCAAGTGAAAATTTTCCTTTTCCATGATCGATCATGATGTAATAATGCATGAACCGATATAGTACCATAAAACACGTGTGAATGAACAACCAATGCAATGCATGCCATCACCAATATTCAAATAACACACTCGCAATCAAATAAAAGTAAATCTGACCAAACCATGTTAGTAAGGAGGAGAGTACTAACTTTGGATCAAATTGGTCCTTCAACATGGCCTTAAGCCCAACAATATTAATAATAGCTCAATAAAGATGAAATCGTCCTACAGCTAAACAACAAGTGAAGGCATCAAATGAGAGATTCCGAATCAATAAAAAGGGGGAGAAATAACATAAGGAACGATGCCTTTCCCCATCACACCAGTCCAGTCTACGTCTTAGCACAACTAATGCCAACCTACGTCTATGACGAGCCTTCAAAGAATCAAATACCAATCACATGGACAAAAAACCAAAGTCAAGCCCTATCGGGAGCAACTCACAACTACTAGGGCAATAAAATACACTCTAAAGCACCTAAGGCTCAACCCTAGACTAAGGCCAGTGATTACAAATTCTAAAAAGGATACCCGTACTAAGGCATACTACAAGCAAGGCTACAACAAAATTTAAGTACCCCATCACCCACTAAAGACATAATGCTCTTACGGGAAATAAGAAATGATTGAAGAATAGAACGAGGGCTAATACCCAAAAATTACAGTCCGAAATCACATGCAATTCATACAAAACTTTCTCTAAAAAGCCCAATCAAGAAAGTAGACCAAAGCCTACCTCAAAGCCGATCGCGCGAACTTTAAATTCATCACACATGAGCTATAAGCTTCAAAAATGCTTTAGAATATCGCCACACTATCAAATTATCAATCACAAGATCATTATCTACATTTAGAGAAAAATGTTGCAATTATTGGAGACGGGTCTAAAATTAAGTCAAAACAGGAATGTGGGATCCATATTGGGAATCCAAAAATTAACTTCTTGAAAAGGTCTAATAAAATAATCGAGATTTTGTCCAAGAATGGGACAAATTATATGCCCAAAAAAGCACAAACGATAACATGCAAATTAAAACACCATTAAAGATACAAGGCAGCCTTTTCAGGGTGAGAATTACCTCAAACCTACTCTTCCCGAATAGCTCCAAACCTATCAATGCGTAGCAATGAACAATATGAACATCTAGCACTTGTAATTGCTCAATTTAGAGCTCCCTAGCTCTCAAAATCACAAAAACACTAAAGGACGACGAGCTGAAATTGATGCTAATATTAATTAATTTACCAGTCAGTAGACCTTCGTGAACATGACGACAAGGTCTGTGAATGCGGAGGAAAAACATCACACTTCTCTACGAAAGCAGGGACCAGGATCTCAAACACGAAGGAAGACTTCCTTCTCCTCTACGGACATGGGTACCAGGTCTCTGAATGCTGAGGGAAAGCTTTAGCTTCTCCACGAACGGGGGGAGAAGGACTGCAAAGGCATAGACAAACCATACCTACGCCAACTGAATTTTGGAGCTGAAAAATACTCCGATGCAATGCTTGTGATTTGTTCTGAACCTCGTGTGTGCAAATGAAATATGTTACCCTATCAAATTCGACATTTTTGACGCAATGAAACCATCAAAACTTCAATCTGAGATCATTTCATTGAAAAGTGGGTCCCATACCCAAGTTCAATTACAAGCTAAAATCTACAAAGGGGCTTAAAATGAGACTGAAAGCTTTGAGAACCACATAAAAGGTTATTTTAGACCAAACTCGACATTCTAGGGCTAACCTCGCTGACATAATTCTCTCCAAGCATGTTTACCAAGAATGTTGACCAATGTTCGACATTGGTCAATGCTTTCAAGTTAAAATGGCTAATGACATAAACTCGCACCGGAAGTCTGTGGGCCAAAACAAATTATGCTCCCAGTCTAAAATGGCCCTTTCGGAGTTGATGGAGTCATCAGATTTGCATTCTGAGCCCGTTTTCCTGAACTTTTGACCAATGTCAATCGTTCAAGTTTCAAAGGCTCCAAAAATGGAAACTTACACAAAAGTAAAACTAACAACCCGACGACCAAACTGTTAGTCCAAGAAAGTCATAAATGACTTGGTGTTGCTACATAAAAGCTCTATCACTAAAAAAGATCAAAAGTAGAGGAACTGACCTGGAAAGTCATTACTACATGCACTATTAAAAACTTTTGTGCGCAAAAGTAAAAGGACTGTTACAACCTAAAGGCAAGAAAAAGATGAGGATACCGGGCCCATATGCTCCGCCAGACCCTCAGACACCTTCTTGGATTAAACAACACTAACACAAAACTCTAGAAAAGAGGAAAATCCTCAAGTCCACTCCAAAACCCCCAAAACTCATCCAATTCATTTTTTGGCTTCAACTCTATTCCAATAGAACTAAACTTGATTGAAAGCACCAGATTCATCTGAGAAAATCAACCCCACACCGAAACTACCAAATTGAGCAAATATAGCGCATTGGCAGATGAAACCCAAGTCTTAATCAAAGTACTCCCCCTATTCTGGAAATCAAACATCTTCTAAAAATAAATAGCGTTCTGTCATCTCCAGCACCATGTGAAACCTATCTACAAAATAACACAACGCAAACCTTGGGAGAAATACATGCTCTGCTTCAACATCGAGGAATAACAACCACAAAAATAAAGAACTCAGCCCAGGGTAGAGCCCAAAATCCACTCCTAAGTCTCAAAAACCAACATTCTCAAATGGAACACAACCTTCTTATGCTAAGAAATTTCCTCCAAAGGAGCTATTTTAAATCTGACACCATTAGCCCACAAGCTACTTTGCCACCACAAATATAAACTAACAACCTCAGTCTAAGGGAAACAAAGCCGGTTGACAGTGAATCAACATGGTTAACTGACCGGTGGTGGGCCCAAGGAACATACTCCCATCATGAACCATGCAAGATACCATGTATGAGAAAAGAAAACTCTGCATCCTAAATTTAAACAAAATCATAGATTTCATGAATTACATTGATCCCATCTTGTAAATGAACTTTCTAAGCAAATTTCAATTATCCAACAGAAGCTAAAGTCTGAAGCCACTGATGAACACAACTACTCTGACTCCAAATCACAAACCATGCTCGAGAGCTATCAATACAACCGCAGAGAACCAAGAACAATAACAACAAGGCACCACAAGGAAGTATACCTCAAAATTCCGGCTAGCCATAACAAAACTCCAAGACCACTAGAGGAAAACAAATCCTAACAGACTCAACAAGCTAAACCATAACTTCACATATGATAATAAGACTAAGGAAAAGGAAGAAAATGACCGACTAAGACTACCACTGAACTACAAAATGCAAAAATAACCCTCACACAACTCTTACAACTATCAACCTCCCAACTACGTCTCCAAAAAGATGCCACAGAACTAAGGCAGCTTCCTAAGTATACTAGGCCCAACAACAATATAACCTCAAATTGGGAAAAGTTGGTCCAGCCACCTATCTAACAAGGATAAGCATCAAAATGATGCCATACAACAAAAGCCATTAAGGCAAAAGCACGAGGAGTTACTCAACCATTACTACCAATAAAGGAAACACAGCCGACTTGATCCACTGCTAAAAAGAATCGACCACAGGAGGAAAATCACATACACAGTCATCAAATCAAGGTACCATAACAAGCAAGCAATAAATAACAAGTCTAATAAACACAAATGCATGAACACCCCAAACCACACATGATAAGAACAAGGGATGAAACAATGAAATCACATACAAAGTAGTGATACCTGGATACATGTCCTTTAGCCGGCCTACAGAAGCATAGAATTGATCGTGCCTGAACGCAACTTGTATGCCTAAAGTAGTACTAACATCAATCAAGGCACCACCTCTGACGAAAGGTGCCGTCAACCCATAAGACTAATCTAGCTAAACATCTCTCACCATGGTCCCACACAAGAGACAAGCTCTAGACCAATGGCGAAGATCTCCACAGATACGACAAGATCTGACCAGTCTATCCTGGGGAGTATAAGATTCTAGGACTACTTTAGAGGTCAACTCTTACATGGGGCACTACCTGTACTAGTTGTCAAACTCTCCACAATCATAACAATCTCTATAATCTGAATCCTAGCATGAAAAATGCAGTGAGCAGCCCTACCTACATAAGCTAAGTTTAGAACAACCCTCAACCAACTACACTAGGAACCTAAAAAAATCTCACACATAGTGGCCTACCCCATCATACTCATAGAAACCGTCACAGAGAGTAACCTACTGAGAAGACCAAGCTGGAGTAACATGAAACCCAAAATTTGTAGGTCCAAAATAGTCATCGCAAGAAGTCTGGCCCAAGCTCTGTGTTCCATATGCACCACGTCCTACCTCAATACCGCCTAGAACCTGAGATCTTGCTATGATAGGCTAGATAGGACGATATGAAAGATGACCCTTACTGAACTAATACCAACCTCAAAGTGGAATGCTATCACAATTGTACTAATGACAAGTTCTCTTACCACTATCTCTGTAAGCCTCAAGACATTCCTGCTCTACGACCCTCATATGGCTAATAACCTAGGGAAAAGTAGACCCGGCTTCTATCAAATTCTTCGATGCCAGTAAGATTGGCAAGGCCAACCATCCAATGAACCCCTAACTTAACTTCTTTTCCGAAGGAAAAAATAGGGGACTAAGCCCGTCCCACTTTAGAAATTCCACACCATACCCAGAAATAGACAATGAAGCCTATTGGGGACAAGTCAACCAAACTCTACCTTGAGAAGCACCTACTTGTGGTGTACAATTGAACAAGATAATACCTCCTAACACTAAAACTCGGGGAACCAAGGTAAACAATGACCCTACCAGAGTCAAGACTGTCCCCAGAATCGCTGAATGCCGACAAATATCCTTTACCTCAAGGTCTTTACCTGACTGACGCTCTCTAACCCAAACACATGCTAAGACTCTAGTAGGATATGCCGATGCTCCATCCAAGTCCATCGAATACCACGTGCTGTCATTTTAAAAGAGAGTAGATTGAAAAGAAGCAACTTTAGATGTTAATCAAATTGAAAGCACACGATAAGGAGTCAAGAATAAAATTCCTTAAGAATGCCCTATAACCTCCTAAAGATAGGATACAGACGTCTCCTCACTCATCTGTAGGACTCGACAAAGCATTTTCCCTCATACTAATATGTCGGTCTACCTCGCTTTGATACTAACTTGTCATGATCAAATGTCTTAGGTCATGATGGGACCTACTACACCCCACCAGTAAGTAAGCCTAACCCATAGCGTAGAGCCATAAGCAAGGGGCTATCAAGTAGAAGTCATCAACAAGAATCATGAAGCTTAACCAAGTGAAGAAAGAGTAATCAACAAAATGCAATACAAGAAACCCTCCCGAAGACTTTGCCTAAGTAAGTAATCGAGCATCTTTTCAAAATAAGAGTACAAGGCTTTTTAAAAATATAAATTAAGAACATGCTATATCTAAATACAATCTAAATACTAAGCCTATCAAAATCAAATGGAAATTTGTAAATCCAAACACGAAGGGCCCACTCCAGTTAAGAAGGTACCTGGAACTCAAACCAACAACCTACTCACAAGCAAAAAAAGATAAAAGAGTCAACTATACAACGTTAGAGAACAAAAAACCACAAATATAAAGCTACCATCTATTAGTTATGAGATCAATAACAATAGAAAAGAGAATAAAATCAAAAAATAACCTAACCAGACACCCATAAGACTGGTGGGTATAAACAACCAACCAGACCCTAAAAAAATAAGAGGGTGTAAACAAGAAACAAGTATACTAGAGATAGGCAATGAAGATGAATGAAGAGTATGTAGTAGGACCATCAACAAAAAAGTGTATAGCCCTACCTCCATGTTGAGCGGGTGAGGTATGACCCATGCAAGTCCCTCATCTAGTACTATTGTACTCATGGTAAGAAGGGTCCATATGGGATGCGGAAACACCATATACATGGCCTTGGCCCAAATCCAAGACTTAACAAGGATATAGAGTATTATAACAATACTTTAAATCTATGAATGGTAGGAATCAACTCCATTGTGGTACAACAGGAATGAGTAGAAAAAGCCATATAGTAAAGGGTGTCGACGCGCCGACTAATAAAGTAAAAAATAAACACATACGAGATGCCTCTAATGTCTCAAGTATGAAAGGAGCAAGTTAATAACGCCCCATAACTTTTAAAAATTAGTAAATCAAGTGATCTAGCTAGTATGACTCCCGTTAAAAGCCATTTAGAATAGTAACCAAGTGAAAATAGTCCTTTTTCATGAACGATCATGATGTGACAATGCATGACTCGGGATCATACCACAAAACACGTGTAAATGAATAACCAATGCAATGCATGCTATCACCAACATTTAAATAAGGGACTCACAAGCAGATAAATATAAATCTGACCTAACCATGCTACCAAGGTGGTGATACTAACCTGGAATACAACTAGTCCTAAAACATGGCCTTGCATAACTCAATAAAGATACAACCAGCATTCCACTAAACAACAAGTGAAGGGATAAAATGAGAGCTTTGGAATCAATAAAAAGAGGAGAAATAACTAAAGGAATGATGCCTTACCCCAATCACACTGCTCTAGTCTACGATTAAGCGTAACTAGTGCAAACTTAAGGCTATGATGAGCCTCCAATTTCTCAAATAGCAATCACACGACCAACAACCTAAAGTCAAGCCCAACCGGGAGTAACTCACAACTACTAGGAAGATAAAACACACTCTAAAGCAACAAAGGCACAACCCTAGACAAAGGCCATAAATACAAAATCCTAACAAGGCTACACATGCTAAGGCATACTACAAGCAAGACTACAGTCAAAACTAAGGACCTCGTCACCCACAAAAGACCCAATTCTCCTACGAGAATCAAGAAATGATAGAATAACAAAAGTAGGGACAATACCCGATAATTTAAGACGTAAATCACATGCAATTCATACAAAACATTATGTAAAAAGTCCAATCATAAAAGTAGACTGAAGCCTACTTCGAAGGCAATCATGGGTGCTCCGAATCCACTGCTCATGAGATATCTAATTTCAAAATGCCTTTAAATACCGAGACACTATCAAATTATTGATCACAACATCGTTACATATGTTTTGACACAAAATTCCAAATAATTAAAGATGGGCCAAAAATCTAGTAAAATTGGGAATGTGGGATCCACACAGGGAATCCTAAAATTGACTCTGTCAAAAGGTCATATTGACCAACTTAGCTTGTGTCCAAAAATGGGAAAGTATTCCATGACTAGAATAGCCCAAACGATAGCATGCAAACTAAAGCACCATTATGTGACTAGGAAGCTTCTTCGAGGTGAGAATTATTTCAAACCTACTCTTCCCTAATGGCTCCAAGCCTTCCAATGCATAGCCACAAATAATACAAACATCCAGCACTTCGAATAACTCAATTTGGAGATCCCTAGCTCTCAAAATCACAAAAACACGAAAGGAAGACAGGCTGATATGACTATTGATCTTAATTTAAAGGCCAGTGAGCAGACCTCCTCAAACACGAGGACCAGGTCTATGAATGTGGAGTGCAAACATCACACTTCTCCACAATAGCGGGGACGAGGTGCATGAATATAGAGGGAAAACATCCTTCTCCTCCATGAATGCTGGGACCAAGTTCATGAATGCGGAGGGAAAGCTTCATTTTCTTCGCAAACATGGGAACCAGGTCTACAAACACAAAGACAAAACCAAGCTGCACCATCAAGGGTTATACCAATTGAACTTTTGAGTTTAGAAATACTCTAATATGATGCTCAGGATTTGTTCGGAACCTCGTGTGCACAAATTAAATATACTACCCCATCGAATTTGAGATTCTACACTCAATGACACCATTGAAACATCCATCCAAGGTCGTCAAGACGAAAAGTGGTTCTCACACATAAAATCTATTTTAATCCAAAATCCACAAAAGGGCTAAGAATAGGACAAGAAGCCTCAGAAACCACATGAAAGGTCATTCTACACAAAACTTGACATTTCCAAGCTAACCCGGACTGATGGAATTCTCATTTGAGCATGTTTACCAAGAAACTTGACCAAAGTCAATCTTTGGTCAAAGCTTTGGAGTTAAAATACATAACAACTCAAACTCGATCTAGGAGTCTTCGTGCCCAAACCAACCATGCTTCTAGCATAAAATGGGCCTCTCGGAGTTGATGGAACCGTTAGATTTACATTCTAAGACCGTCTTCTAAAACTTTTGACCAAAGTCAACCATTCATGTTTCAAAGGCTCCAAAATATGAAAACTTGCCCAAAGCACAAATGAATGACCCACCGACCGAATCGTCTATTCCATCAAGTCTTAAATGACTTGAGATCACTTCAGGAAAGCTCAAAATGCTGAAAATATTGGAAAATAAAGGAAATAACGTGGAGTGTCATTATGTCATGATTTCTAAGTAGAAACACATTCTGAAATTAATTATTAGGCGTTATTCCTTATAACAAGAGTTCATAATATATATTAAACAAGATAAGAAATGAACATGTAAAGGATAATATGCTATTTATTATTATTATTATTCTTATTCTTTTTCCTACTATTATTATTATTATTATTATTATTATTATTATTATTATATGCTAGTAGGTTTTTAAAATATTAGAACTAGATGAAATATTTATATACAAAATGATATATAAGATTAGGCCTAATGACCCTCAAGGTCATTTTCTCCATTTTTAAATCTTTTTAGCGTTTACAATTTTCCTATAGCAACCCCAAGTCATTTATGAATTTCGGGGACTAACAGTTCAATCATCGGGTCATTCATTTGAGTATTGTGCAAGTTTTTTTGTTTTGAATTTTCTGAAGTTTAAACGGTCAATTTTGATCAAAACGCTTGAAAGACGGCCTCAAAATGTAATTCTAGCAGTTTTGTTAGCTTAGAATAGTGAATTTGGTCTCAAATGACCTTTTGTGTGCATCCCGGGGTTTTTGAGTTCATTCTGAGCCCCATTGTAGAATTTGGCTTGAACTGAAACTTGGGCATGGTACCCACTTTTTGTTGAGATGAGCTCAGTTGAAAGTTTTGAAATCTTTATTGAGTCTGGAATATCGAATTTAGTAGGGTAGTATATCTGGTTTATTTTTATCGGGTCCCGAACAAATCCCTAGGGTCTATTCAGAGACTTTAAAAAATTGCAAAGTTTGATTTTGCTGGTGTAAACTTTTAGCAACGGAATGACTGAGTTAGAAATGCCGAATTTGAGCTTAGACGTTCATTATTCAAAATGCAATTTCTTGAGCTATAAAGATATGCTTGAGTTGATTTCAGTTGTATTAGTTCGGGTTTTTTTGGCTATGTATTGGAGTGAAAGGGAAGTGCACGAAGCATCGAGAAGAGGTAAATTTTTCCCGGAAGAAGCTTTCGAAGCTCTTTAATGGTGAATTTTAATGAATTATTGAATGTTCTTCTTTATCTGCTTTCTAAGGATTTAATTATGTTCCATTTTGGTACACAAGTTCAGTAAATCATTTGGCACCTTTTGTTGGAGTCAATTTTAGGATTCTCGATGCAAATCCACATTACTGTTTTGACTCAATTTGTGGTTTGTCTCAAATTATTATAATATTGTGTCTAAATGTTTGTGTTGACACTGTGATCAATATTTTGTTAGCGTGGCCGTGATCGAAGGTGCTTCAGAGGTGGAAAGCCACTGTGTAGTTGAATTGGAGCATGCGTGATCGACTTTGAGGTAGGCTATAGTTTACTTTCTTGATTGGTCTTTACTAGATAATGTTTAGTATGAAATGAATGTTATTTAGGATTATATTTGTTGGGTACTAGAATTCCTTCCATTTATTTCTATTCTATCTTAATTCCGAAGTAGCGTTGGGCTTGTTGTTAGTGATGGGATACATAGTTTAGGCTAATAGCCCAGCTTATAGTATAACTTAGTGTGATTATCCTTATTAGGATTGATGTTTGAGGCCTTAGGCTAGGATTGAGCATTAGATGCCTTAGCCGTGTGTTGCTCCCTCTAGTGATTGTTCTGGGTTTCTTATCTTATTTTAGTTCTTGAGACCTTAGTGGCTAGTCATAGTTGTAGGGTGTCTTTGGATGTGCTTAGTTGTGAGCCAGAGCGGTATGTTGGGGTAAGGCATCGATCCTTGTGTTTTCCTCCCCGTATATGATTCTGAGACTCTTCTTAATTCATTCACTTTATGACTAGTTGTAGGCTTGTTATGCTTTTATTGATCCTGTTGTTATATTAATGGGATTGAGGCCATGGTAAAAGACTAGTTGGATTCCAGGTTAGTTCTCTTTGCCTTTGAAGCGTGGTAGGGTTTGTATTATATTTCTAATTGCATGTGCCTTTTATGGCTACTGGTGATGACTAGCATTGCATTGGTTGTTCATTCTCACATATTTTGTTATATGATCCCAAATCATGCATTGGATCATCATTACCATTTTCGGAGAAAGCGTGTTTTCACTCTATTACTATTTTGAAGTGGGTTTAATAGGACTCATACCACCTTGTTCTCTTTGATAAACTAGTTTTTGTTATTTCTGAGGTATCGAGGGTGTACTCCTTTTCTACTTGAACCATTACAGGCATATGAGATGCGCTTAGTTTTTACTTGACTAGTCGATGCATCATCGCCCTTTCTTGCATTAGTTTTTCTACTTGTACCTCTGGTACTATGATGGAGATGATATGTTATAAGTCAAGGTTTGGGCCCAGGTAGTATATACAGACTTCACACATTTCCTATGGGTCCCTCTGGTCGTGTGTTCCATTGTACATGGAAAGGGAGTTGCATGGGTTGTCACGACCCAGGGTAGCCCCTAGATTTAACACGGCGTACAAGACCCTGAGAGGCCTCATACAAGCCATTAGCATACATAACATACAAGATAATAGAGAAATAAGAGATCAGAAAAGCATTTTTTATATCAAAGCTTTAATCAAAACAGCGGAAGTCTACATCTCATGTCGCAAGCCATGTAACATAATAGAATAGAAATGAAGGTTTGGGACGCAACCCAGTACAATTTCCAAAATAATGGAAAGCATGAAAATGTAACAAGGTTAGGCCCTCAGACATAGGAGGCCTCACCAAGTCTTCACAATCACTAGAACTGACTATCCACGATTGGGATGAGAGGAGCGCCAAGCCCTACATCAATAGAATCAATGTAGACAAGAGTATGCATTAGTACAATAAAGTACCAAGTATGATAGCAATGTACAAAGGGCATATAAAATATGCTAGAATGACACATAATCATGACATGTAATGGCCAAGCTAAAAAGTGATCGAACATAAGAAACATGAAGCATAAACCATGGCCAAGACAAGCTATTCATCTTTCCTTTACTTTACATCATCATAAGAACACTTAAGTTCATTAGTTGTGGGGAAATAGCCTTAACCGACATATGAGACCATGTGATCTATCAACATGGAATCCGGTGTCTGCCTCACACCAAAAAGGGGTGTCCTACTTGCCAAGGTAAGACCATGAACTTCTTAGCTAATGTGGATCCACTAGCTACTGTCTATAGTAGACCATCACCCTATGGTGGTACATAGGTTATGGGACATGGGTAATCGCCACTTGTCCACTCGGTACTAAGCATACTTCCCACAGATTAATCATAGTTCATTTTATCTTAGGTAGACATGGGTAATCGCCTCTTGTCTATTCTTAGTCATGATTTCATTATTAGTAGACATGGGTAATCGCCTCTTGTCCCTTTATAGAATAGCTCCTTAATCGTGGATTCAAGCTTAGTTGAGCAAACCTTTCAACAAGTTATGAATCATTACGTGTGAGAAAACCTTTCACATTCATAAGTTGAGCATTACATGAGAGACCCTTTCACAACTCAACATTTCCCATTAACATATCATAAACTTCATAAAACATATATGAGTTCATAAGCTTCATATTTACATAACTCATCATGCTCTTAACTCATAAATCATGGGTTCATAAGCTTCACCTCAGAACATACAATTCAATGCAAACTAATACTTAGAAAGCCATAAATCAAGGCAATTTAGTCATAATGGAGGGAACCCACATAATAGAGGAACATCATAGGATTTTGATTGAACATGCATCTTTTCATAAAAGATCCTCTTTTCATCATTCATAGTCTAACATGAAATTCATAGCTTGATAATCATAATCCTTAACTGAATTCATAAAGAGTTCATGCAATTCATCTTCTTCTCAAATCAACCCACAAACATAAGCATAATCATAATTTTAGGGAATCTTAGCATGGACTCATGTGATTCGTCAAGTTGCATGTAAATCATGCTAAATTGTGCACTAGCTTACTTTACCACCTAAATCGTTGCTATCAACCATAACATCAACAATGGAAAGCATAATGAAGAACCCATAAGAATTTGTCAAAACCCTAGATCTCTTGGGCAAGACTAAACCTTGAAAGCCTTAAGGAAAAGAGGACCCATTGGAGGAAAGACTCCAAATGGTAAATACTATCATACCTTAATGCCAAAGCCATTAAATAAAAGGAGGATTGATGACCTTGATGAGAACCCTAGCTCTCTTCTTCTTCTTCTTGCTCTTCTAGAGGGAGGAATATTTTTGGGAGATGAGAGTTGGAATGAAGGGATTAGGGCTTAGAAAGTATAAATAGGGCCAGGGTTAAGGGGCAAAATCGTCTAGGATAAGGAATAAACATTTAGGGAAAAGTCCAAAAAGCCCTTAAATAATATTGTCGGGGCCAATCGATGGACAGGATCTACGGTCTGTATATCCATTGATGGACCGTCCTGCTCTTCCGTCAATCGATTCAGAAAGTTCATTTTGGACTGAAAATTTGGCTACGTCTTGAAGGCATCTACAGAACCCATCTACGGCCTGTCAACCGAACTATGAACCGTCCTGCTATTCCGTAGGTCAAGGTTAAGAAACTCTAAATTCATAAAGTTGATAAGGCCATCGACGGTTCCCATCTACGGCCCGTCACTCCACCTACGGTCCGTAATGGCCTCCGTCGTCACTGGCAGAAGAATAATTTTAAAACTCCATTTTTTTCTGTCTTTTAAAAAACTGGGGTGTTACATGGGTCCTACCTCATTGATCGGGGTAGAGGGTAGGTGTATATCCTATGTTACTGATGGTTCAACGGATTCTACTGCATTTCCTTCTTTCATATGCATCACCTATCAAAATTATAATTGGTTGTTGTTTTCACCCTCCACTATTATGGGTGGCGGTTAGGTTACGATTGTTCTTTGTATTTTCAAGGCTTATGGGGTTTGATTAGATTATTGTGTGACTATATTCTTGTTTTTTTGTGATTGTACTGATAGTAGTTAGGTTTTGGCTTAGATTAGTTCGATGTTAGTTCTCCATGACCTTCTGTAGTTGACTTCGGTAGAATAACTCTGTTGTGAGTAGGTTGTTGGGCTTGCCCTTCAAGGTACATTCATTGACTCAGTTTCTTTACTCTATGTATCCTATATCATCATTCTTATTGCCAATTCTATCATATTATATCGCATGCTTAGATGTTTGTATTGTACCTTCCTTATTTACCTGTTGCTTATATTTGCATTGTATTTGGAGCTTAGTCAACCAATGCCTACTGAGTACTGCTTGTTGGTACTCTGACTACACATCTATACCCTGCTGATCATAGTACAAGTTCTCTCCATTGACTTGGATCTCGTGCGGAGTAGCTTTTGGGATTCAAAGACTAGGGTGAGCTCCTTGCGTTCGGTGGTACCCGTTTCCATCTGTATTGGCTAGGCTAGTCTTTGTGTTGTATTTAGAGACAGTCTGTATTTATATTTTATTTGTGAAAGCCTTGTACTCTTATTTGATTAGATGCTTGATTACTAACTAATGCAGGTCTTGGAGATGGTACCTTGTGTTATATTTTGGTTGATTCTTCTTTCTTCTCACTATTATTTACTTCTTTGTTCTTATTGTTATCTTCCACATGATATCCCGTCGCCTATGGTTTTGGGCTATATGTTAGGCTTATCTATTGGTGGTTGTTGTAGGTAACATCATGACCTGAGAAATCGGGTTGTGACACTAGGCCATATTCGTGATAATAACAATATGCAATTTTTCTTTTATTTACAGATAGTCTAAAAATCGCTGTTAAATTAGTACATAAAAATATGTCTAAGCATGATGATAGCGGCACGATTTTAATAGTTACGTTAAAATAGTTAATTAGCATAGGCACATTTATCTAGCTCCCACGCATAAGTTTAAAATAAAATAAATACAAGTAGTACGTTTTGAATATTAAAAACTATACGAAATTAAATAATTCACTAATATAACTCACACGTCAATGAGGAAACAAAGAAGATGATAACATGTACATGTACATATTTAAAGAAAAATAATAAAGTAAGCACACACATAATGAGAGATAGAGACTAATTTGAACGATTCCTTCTCAATAACATAAACTTAAAGTGAATGAATGACAAATGCAAGAATAAAAATAATGCTAGTAAAGGTTACTTACCGGTTAATAAGATACTTATTTTAGTAAACCAAACTTGATTTCCGAATTCAACTTAGTGTAGAAGCCCAGAACAGAGGAACTATGAAAGTAGTATGCAAAGAGAATAGTTATACTTCTTGAGAGTATGTTAGTATGCTCGTGAAAGTGTAAATGAGAATGAAGTACGAGCCTTGTTTATATAGTAAATAAGGGGGCCAAGTAGAATAGGGGAAAATACATAATGGGAGTAAATTCTTGATTATTATTTTCCTTAAACAAACAAGGAGAGCAACAATTAGTAAAGCTTTTACCAAAAACTAGTAAGATTTACCAAAAATAAACATGTGTCTAAATTTTAATACAGGAAAGAAGAACCATTCAAGGGCAGTGATTTTAAGTCAATATTATTGTGAAGTCAGACAAGGAAAATGAGTAGTCTCAAAGGAGGAATATAGTTAAATTGACTAAATTAAATCAAAGTGTGAATATTGATGTGAACAAATTCATAGCAAAATCTTCTTTTTACCATAAATAAATAAGTAACACAAGTCAAGACAATCAAAAATGGCTAACGAAATTAAAACCAGCAACATAAAGTTCTTTCAAAACTAATTAAGGAGAGTTACCAAAATAGAGGAAACTAAAAAATTAAGAAAATCAATAATTAAAACATCCAATCATGTCAAATGAAATAAGGAATCAGCTGCAGGCATATTAACAACTATTTCATAAGCGAGTAATTCATATTCATATATAAGAAAATCATTGAATTTCTAAGTATGATATATTGATCAAATCAAAACATAAATGATATTTTAACAAGGCTAAGAAAATTAAAAAGTTCAGAAGATTAGAAAACCATAAATAGTTCAAGCTTAAAACGAGATTCACAATGATTATTGTCTTTCAAATAGAGTAAACATGCATAAAGGACTTCTATATCGGAAAACAAAGGACAGATTGAGAATGAGAAAATTACTAAAATATGAGATAATAATCTAATAAAAAACAAACCTGGATGGATCTGTTAAGATCCATCATAAGTAGGGCAAAATCCCGAGGCTTTGAGCCATAAAGCCACATACACAGTGGTGCTCATCGTCGTTGTGTCACTTACAACCAAAGTTCTCTAGTCAGAGCCATGGAAGAACAATGCTCTTGCATTGCCTTTGTTATTGTTCGTCGACCTCGATTGACAAGACAAAAGGTTAGGTGGCGGCTGCTATGCGGTTGCATGGTGTTGGTTATCTCCGCGAAGATGTGAAGAGACAGAGGAATGGGGGAGAGGGGTTCTTCACTTTGGTTTAACTGGTGGAGCTTTGCCGTTTGGAGCGGCAACTAGAGAGAGAGGCATAGACGTATGAGGAAGATATGAGGTTATGCCGGTGACTAGACGTCATTCCAGAGAGAATAAAGGAGGTTGGGTAACGGTCTTTGAGGAGGGGAGAAAGAATGAAAATAGTTTAGGGTATGGGGAAGAGTTAGATTAAAATAGAAAAGTTATAGAAGAGTTGATTTGGTCTGTCCAATCGACGAAACGAACGATTAGGATTGAATTAAGATATTTAATAAAAGTAAAGTGATTATAAGAACCTCTATGGATAATAAGGAAATAAATAAAAAATAAGTATTTCTTTAAAACAAATATAATAAAATTAATTTAATTGCGGCTTTATTAATTTTGCGTGTAAAAAGTGATAGTTAATTATATAAAATTAAATTAAAGTTTAAGCATATAATGAAAGAATTATATTTTAAAATATATATTTAATCAAAATACCATTTTTGAAATGAATATGCGTCGGTCAAAATTGGGTGTCAACTGCTACCTTTCTTTGCTCGAGAATGAGGACTAAATTGGTGGGCAAAGACATTGACTGAGTAGCCGATTTGGTCCGACTACCGAAATGGTGTTTGTGGGACCTATTGAAATGATATGGAGTTGTGAAAAATGGTGTGAGTGGGACTTTGGATATTAAGTCGCCTACATATCTCAGGTTTTTTGATAATCAAGCCATATGTTGTTCTTGATTTAGGAACAAACTAAGCTCCTAAATATTAAACAATGGTATGAGATTCGAATGGAATAAGATCGAAGCAGAAGATAGTCTGACTAGTGCAAAAAGATAAAATGGCTCAACTTTTAGAGATAATATCAGAGCAAAAGGTAATGTGTACATCGAGAAAGGATGGAACGGCTCTTGTCGTGACAATTATATAAGCATGTACATCGTATTTGAGACCGAGATTGATCTTACTGTAATCTATCAGTCTTTGCAAATTCGTAGCTTATGATATGACTAAATAAAATGATTAGAGCATATATCAAATAATGACAGAATAAATTATAAACATGATGCGAATTCTCATTATGACCATGATATTTTTCTTAAGATGGTAAGGATGACGTCTTAGGCTATGATGTCAGGGCCATGATACGTAAAAATGAATCCTTAGGTCATGAAATAATGTCCGCAGGCCAAGAAAATTATCCCTTTAGACGATGACAACTTCAAAGTATGATAAGAAGAAATTAAATCCTTAGGTCAAAAAATGATGTCTGTAGGCCATGAAAATGATGCCTTTAGATGATGACAATTTTGGAGTATGTGAATCATAAATTTAATCCTTAGGTCAAGAAATGATGTCAACATGCCATGAAAAAGATGCCTTTAGACGATGACACATATGGAGCATCAAATAATAGTTAAAGAGAGCACATTTATTTTTTGATGCAATTTGGGAGTTTTATGATACTTGTAGGTTGGTTCGATAGAAACTTCATGAAGATATACTTCTTGGCCTCATTGTAATTTCGTGATTTGATTAAACAGTAGTTCAAATAAGATACAATTCGAAGGATTAGTGCGATTCTCGGGCTCAATGTAGATGCAATTTTCAGACTCAATGCAATTCATAGGCTCAAGGCAATTATCGGGAACAATGCAATTCCCATGCTCAATGTGGATGCAATACTTGGGCATAATGCATTTCTCCGGTACAAGGAAATTCTCGAGAAAAATGCAATTTCTTGGGCTCAATGTAATTTTTATGCCACAATGCAATTTCTAAGGCACAATACAATTCTCGTGAACAATGCAATTCTTCAGGCACAATGGGATTCTCGGGAAAAGAAAAATTTCGAGCACAATATATATGCAATTTTCATGCACAATGCAGTTCTCGAGAACAATACAATTCTCGAGCATACTGAAATTTCTCGAGCTCAATGCAATTTCTCAATTACAATGCGATTCTCGGGAACAATGCAATTTTCGAGAATAATGCAATTCTCAGAAACAATGAAATTCTCAGGCACAATGCAATTATCAATCACAATGTCGTTCTCGGGCTTAATGCAATTTCTCGGGAACAATGCAATTCTCGGGCACACTAGACTTTCTTGAGCTCAATGTAATTTTTCAGGCTCAATGCAATTCTCAGGCTCAATGCAATTCTCAGGCTCAATGAAAATGCTATTCTAAAGATTGATGTCATTCTGGAGCTTAAGGTAGATGCGATTCTCAAGCAAAATGCAACTCTCAGGAACATTGTAATTTTTGGACACAATGCACTTTCTGGGGCACAATGCAATTTTAGGACACAATGCACTTTCTAGGGTACAATGAAATTTTTTAGCACAATGCAATTTCTTGGGCACAACGTAATATTCGGGCACACTATAATATAATGGCTCGATGCAGATTAGATTCTCGGGCTAAATATAGAAGTTGAGAGCATAAAGTAGTGACCTTTGTCTTATTGGAAAGACAAAGTGCCATTTCACGACGATTTTTCGGGCTATGTAGAACCTGTCTTTTATGCATTCAAAGAAAAATTATTAGTTTATAAAAGGGGAGATTGATCTTTATCTCTGCTTAGGCCAACATACTCCATTCATCCTTGACGTCCAGGTCTTTTCCGGGCATTTGCTTTAGGCGGAAAATAGTATTTTATAAAATTTTGGATAAATAAAGTTTTTTGAAAAATAAATTTTGAAAACACATTAATGATATATTACATAAAATTCTGTTGAATCATTGATCGTGATACATTTTTGAGACATTAAAACATCTAATTAGAAGATGGCCTTTTGGTTCCGGCACAACTCAATGAAATTTTTGAGGACCTATCAGAATTTCAGTCCTTGTATAGAACTTTAGATGTTCTAATCATTTTTGTAGATTGTAAATCGCTTCCTATGAATTTATGAGTTCCTCTCAAAATTTCTGCCCAATCTTATGATTGTAAAAGAATGCTCTTTTGATCGAATTTTTGAGATCCTTTCAAATATTTTGTCCCAATGACATGCTTGAAGAAAAATGTGAATTTTCATTAGGACAAGACCAAGCTCCGTAGGAGCGCCTACATATCCCTCTTAAGTGGGAATCAGATCTGACATAGTTCAAAATACAAAGTACAAGAGCATGAATCAAAAACTTAGATGTAATATCTCTTCACAACAACTGAGTTGATAGTTCTTACCACCACCCGATTCCTTAGGTAATGATGGCACCTACAAAACCCCTCTAGTAGGTAGGCCTAACCCTTAGCTCAGAGCCATAAGTAGTGGGCTAGCAAATGAAAGTCAACAACAAGAGACATGAATATTATAACAAAGCGAGGAAAGGGAAATCAACAAAAAATGTAATACAAGAAACCATCCCCAAGACCATGCATTAGTTAGTAATCAATAACCTAATCAAAATAAGAGTTCTAGGCTTTTTACAAATACAAAATAAGTACAGGATCTCTCCGAATACAATATAAAGACTAAGCCTAGTCAAAATAGACGGAAACTGGTAACTCAAAACTCCAGGAGCTCGCCCTAGTCTCCGAACTCCAAGATGCTCCGCATGACTAAAAATAAATGGGGAGAACACAAACTATGATCTTTAAGGGAGTGTAGTATGACTATAAAAAATGGTACTTAGAAGGCAATGACCAATTGAGCTCCAAATATAAGGCAAGTATAAACAACAAGTAATTAGGAAGGCATATTAGAAGTAACTAATAGGAGATAATATGATACTCAAGTAAAAAAGAACAGAAATGGGACACAAGAAATAAAAAACCGAGTTGAAATTGTACCTGGAATGCGAGCGAACAAGCTACTCACAAAAAAACTAAGATACAAGAGTCAACTACCCAAGGTCTGGAGGACTAACATCTACAAAACAAAGTCACAGCCTATTAACTATAAGATCAATAACATAATAGAAGATAATATAGTAAAATAATAACCTATCCGTACCCCCATAAGCCTGATAGAAACAAACAACAAACATAACCCAACAGGCTCGCATAAAACCAAAGCGTGCAAATAACAAAAAATATATTTGTGATAGGCAATGCATAGGAATGCCGAGTATGAAGTAGGATCATCAGTAGCCATCAATACCCAAATGTGTAGACCTACCTCCCTACCATGGAGGTGAGGTCGGACCAATGCAACTTTCTCATCCGGTAATATGGTACTCACAGTAAAAAGGGCCCATAGAGTATTCGAGAAGTTTGCATACACTGCCTGGTCCCAAATCTAGGTCTTACAACAAATTAACTCCGAAGAGGATAAGACCCAACCATGAATATGCAAATAGTAAGAATCAACTTCGTTGTGGTACATGAGGATTAAGTAACCACAACCATGAAGAGGGTGTCGAAGCGCTAGCTAGTTTAGTAAAAATAGAGCTTATCCTAGATGACTCTAATGTCTCAAGTATGAAAGGACAACCTTCGTGACACCTCATAAGTCTCAAAAGTCAATAAATCAAGTGATCTAGGTGGTACAACTCTTGTCAAAACTAGTTTAAAATATTAGTTGAGTGAAAATAGTCTTTCTCCGTGAATGATAATGATACACCAATTCATGAGCTGAGATCAAACCATAAAACACAAGAGAATGAACAACAAATGCAATGCATGCCATCACTAGCATCTAAACAATGCACATGCAATCATAAATACACTACCAATTGTACCACGCAACAAAGGAAGAGAGAGAGAACTAATCTTGAATCAAACTGGTCCTCGACCACAGCCTCAGGACCAACAATATACAACAGCTCTAAAAATCATAACATGCTCACGCTAGTTAGAAGATAAGGCAATCAAGAAGAGCTCCAGAATCACATAAGGGGGGATAAATAACTCAATGAATGATGCTTTACCCCCAATCACACCGCTTCCATGAATGACCCAACACACCTTAAGCCAAACCACGACTACGATGAGCCACTAAGGTCTCAAGCAATAACACTCGATAAACAATCCACTACAAGCCCTACGAGGATCAATTCACAATTACAAGGGTGATAAAATACACTCTAAAGCACCTAAGGCCACAAATTAGCAATTCTAACAAGGATACACGTGCTAACATATACTACAAGCCAATCTAAAGCCTAAACTAAGGATCCCGTCACCCAACACAAGCTCAATGGTTCTACGAGAATCAAGAAATAATAGAATAATAGAAAAAGGGCTAATACCCGACAATTACAATTCTAAATCAAATGCAATTCAGACAAAGCATTATCCAAAATGCCCAATCATGAAAGTAGATCAAAGCCTACGTCGAAGCCGAGCATGCATGCTCCAAATACACCACACAAGAGCTATCCACGTCTGAATTGCCTCTGAATGTCACCCCGCTGTAAACTTATCAATCACAACATCATTAAAGATGTTTTGACACTAAATTCTCGATAAATGGAAATGGACCCAAAATTGAGTCAAAATGGAAATATGGGACCCACACTAAGAATTAAAAAATTTACTCCACCAAAAGGCCTTAAACAATACTCAAAACTTGTGTTCTAAATGGAAAACAATTTAGAGCTCATGATAGTACGAACCAACTCATGCAACAATTACAACATTAAAAAATTAAATACTAAGCTAAGACAGCCCACAAACATGGAATTTTACAAAAAATGGAGAATGCCCAACACTTTCCTGACACTCCAACGCATAGCCCCAAGACCTCTGATCACGACAAACTTTGAATCACCGAGTTTGAAGCTATAATGGAGGAGAAAACACATACACAAGTTGAGGAATAAAACTAATTGTGATTCGGTCTTTTAACACAAAGGCAAGTGCCTCTAATGCAACCCTAATATCACTAAAGCGATAGGACATGAAAAGGTGGGCCTCGCTAAAGTGAGCCCTAGGCTGCTAAAGTGAGGGCTGCTAAAGTGAGGACAGCTAAAGTGAGGCCAAGGTCAGCAAAAGTAATAGGTTTCGGGCAGGCCAAGCTTGGTAAATCAAGCCCAAGCTACTAAAGAGGAGGTCGCTAAAGCGATGCCAGTGCCACTAAAGGGACTGCCACTTGGATGGCCTAGTATGCTAAAGCGGAGCCCTGCCCGCTAATGCGAGGGTTGCTTAAGCAAAGCCAGGTTCACAAAACCTGATGCACCAGCATCATGCATAAGAAAATTCAGCCAAGTCCCATCAGACTCCGTATGGGTGCTTAGGATTTGTTTGGAACACCGTGCGCACAAATGAGATATGCAACCCAATCAAAATCTGCATTGCTGACTTAATGGAGCAGTTGAAACTTCCATTCGAGGTTGTCTTGACAAAAAGTGTGTCCCACACCCAACTCTATTTTAAGTCAATATCAAAAAGGGGACTCAAAATGAGACCGAAAGTCTCGGGAACCGCATGAAAGGTCATTCTAGACAAGAGTCGGCATTCTAGAGGCAACCATGCTGATGGAATTCTCATCTGATCACATTTACTAAGGATGTTTACCGAAGTCAAACTTTTGCTCACGTTTTCAAGTTAAAAGGCCTAACAGTACCAACTCACATCGGAAGAATCGGGGCCTGAACCTACCACGACCCTAGCCTAAAATGACTCTTTTAAAGATGATGTAACCGTCAGAATTGCATTCTGAGGTCATCTTCCTAAACTTTTGACAGAAGTCAACTGTTCAAGTTTCAAAGGCTCCAAAACACAGATACTTGCATAAAACTCCACAACCCGACGACTGAATTATCAGTCCTAAAAAGTCATAAATTACTCAGGATTGCTATAGGAAATCTTTAAACGTAGAAAATATCATAAAATGGAGGAAATGACTTCGAGGATCATTACAATATCAACTATTAAAGGAATCTTCTGTGAAAATAGAAGGACAGTTACAGCCCGAAGGAATGAAAATATGAGGATATTAGGTTGATATGTTTCGTGAAAGCCTCAAACACCCTCTCAGATTTTACAATACCAACAAAACTAAGGCTAAGAGGATTGTCTTTAAGTTCACTTAAAAACTCAAAAAACTTCTCCAATTTCATTTTGGGCTCCAACTCTATCCCAGCAGAACTGAATTTTACTTAAAGAACCAAATTCATTTGAGAAAACCAACACCACATTTAAACCATTTAATAGAGCAACACAACAAAAAGGTAGAAGCAACCCAATTTACAAATTGAATTAATGACCTTGTGTTCCAAATCTAACTTCTTCAAGCAATCAAGAGTGTTTTGTCGGTCCATATCTATTCTAAACATCTCTAGCATAATCTAAAATCTACCTCCAAACCTACATAATAAAAATCTTAGAAGAACAACATGCTCCAATTAAACATCGACTAACGAAAATCACCAAAACAAGGAACTTGGCCCAGGGAAAAGCCCAAATTCCACTCCTTATTCTCAAAAACTAACAATTTGAGCTGGAACATAACCTTCTAAAGATACCCACTCTAATCCAAAGGAGGACCATCCTGCGAACGACAAGGCTTCACTGAGCCCAGCTCCAATGACCCACTCCTACCAAAGGAACTTCTAAAAGACAAAATCCATGAGCCCACAAGATACTCCACAACCACCAATCCTAGCCCAACACCCCATCCGAAGGGAAACCAATCGGTAGGGGGTATATTAACATAATAAACTAGACGGTAGTGGCCCAAGGGTACAAAATACCATTAATGAAATTCGCAACCTACCAAACGCGATAAAAGCAAACCTTACATCTTGAACAAGAATCACATCATAGATTTCACAGATTACTTTGACCCCATCATAAAGACAACCTTCTTAACAAATTTCCATTTTTCAATAGAAGCTATAGTTTGAAGCCACTAACGAGCGCCACCACTCCGACTCTAAATCACAAACAAAACCTCAAAAGCTATCGATAGAACCACAGAGATATAATAGTAGAATCAAGGTACAATAAGGAATCACAGCTCCAAGGTTTTGGCTATCAATAACAAGACTCCAAGACAACCAAAAGAAGACTAATCCAAATGGATCGAACGAGCAAAAACACAACTTCACAGTTGAGAATAAGACTAAGGCAAAGAAAGAAAGTGACCAACTAAGACTACCACAGATCTATAAGACGTTAATCTACACCTCACAAAACTTTTACAACTAGCAATCTCCCAACTACTACTCCAAAAGGTCGGCACACACTAAGGCAACCTCCTAAGCTGACTAGGCCCAACAACACAAACCTCAAATCTGGCAAAGCTAGTCTAGCCACCAAAGAAAAATCTTGGGGAGTTACTCAACCACTACTCCTAATAAATGAAACAATGCCTAGTCGATCCACTACTAAAAGAAATCGACCAAAAGAGGCAAATCACATACACAAACTTCAAATTAAGTTACCATAACAAGCCAACAATCCATAACAAGTCAAATAAACATGAATGGGAATGAATACCCCAAATCATACATAATACGAACAAAGGGATTAAAGTACAAAATCACATCGAAAGGAGGGATACCTGGAGCCTCAGCCTCTGGCTGGCCTGAAGAAGCACAAAACAAATTGTGGCGAACTAAAACCTGAACACCTGAAGTGGTACCGACAACACAAAAGGCAGCTCCTCTAACCAAAGGTGCTAACAACCCATGAGACTGACCTAATTCGAAAACTTTTACCATGGTCCCACACCGAGGAAAATCTCTAAGCTAATGGACAAGATCTCAATATGTACGACAAAGTCCATCATCTTTAGCATGTGGAGGATCATATGCTGGCATTGCCTGGGAGGTCAACTCCTGTCTGGGGCACTCCCTAGACATGTGACCAAACTCTCCATAGTCATAGCAAACTCTATACTCTAAATCCCTGCATAAAGAATGCGGTGAGTAGCCCTCCCTACCTCTGACAACATCATAACCACCCCAACCAATTACAGTGGGACCCTATAACTATCTCTGACATAAGGTCCTACATCGCAACACTCATAGCTACCGTCAGAAAGAGAAACCTGCTGTGATGACCCCGCTGGAGTAACATCAGATGCAACACCTATAGGTCAAAGATGTTCATTGTGAGAAGTCTGAACTTAGATCTCCTGCCATAAGCGCAACAACCTACCTTAGCACACCTTGGAACCTGAGATAATACCATCGAAGGACTGGTAAATTGAGATGGAAGATAGCCCTCACTAAGCTAATACCACCTTGAAGTGGAATGTTATCACTATTGTACTGAGGGCCAGGCCTCTTACCACTATCCCTATAAGCCTCAAGACAAAGCCTGCTCCATGACTATTATATGGCTAACAACCTGGGAAAGGTAGATCCCTCTACTATCAGATGCTTCGATGCCAACAACAGTGGAAAGGCCAACCCTCTAATGAACCCCTGACTCAATTCCCGATCAAAAGAAAATAAAGTGGGACTAAGCCCGACCCACTCTAAAAATACCATCACATACTTAGAAACAAATGATGAACATTGCTGGGACTAGTCAACCAAACTCTGCCCTATGAAGCACCCACTACACTAAGAACCACACCCATCTGCGATGTACCCTTGAAGAAGCTCAGACCTCCTAATACTGAATATCGAGGCACCGAGGTAGTTACGAAACTTGTCAGAGCCTTGGCTGCACCCAGATTCTCTGAATGTTTAAGAATACCACTAACCTTAAGGTCTTTGCCTGATTGGGGAACTCAAACCCGACTGCATGCTGGACCTCTAGTAGAATGTGCCGAGGCTCCATCTATGTCAATCAAACACTTCCTGATATCCATCTAAAAGGGAGTAGATTCCAAAGAAATAGTTTTAGAGGTTATCTAAAGTGAAAGCACATGATAAGGAGTAAAAAATAGAGTTTCCTAAGAATACCCTATAGCCTTTCAAATATAATATACAGATGTCTCCGCATCTCTACTAGACATTTGCACTAATACCGATGATGTCAGTCAATGTAGAGCTCTAATACCAACTTGTCACGATCCGATTACTCATGTCATGATTGAACCAACTACACCCCTCCAGAAGGTAAGCCTAACCATTAGACTTGAGCCATAATTAATGGGCCATCAACTGAAAGTCAGCAACAAGAAGCATGACGCTTACAATAAAGCGAGAAAAGGGTAATCAACAGAGATGTAATACAAGAAACCACCACTAAGACCTGACATCAGTCAATAATCACGAAACTAATAAAAATAAGAGTACAAGCCTTATACAAATATAAAAAAGTATAGGATGTCTCTGAATACAATACGAAGACTACGCCTAGAAAAAATAGATGAAAACAGGTAACTCAAAATGCTCGAAGCTAACCCTAATCTCAAAACTCCAAGATGCTCCGCACGACTCCAAATCAATGGCAAAAACTCAATCTATGATCTACAAAAAAGCAGAAGTGTAGTATGAGTACCGAAAATGATACTCAGTAGGTAGCGGTTGATTGAGTTTTAAAGATAAGGATATCATAAACAACAAGTAATAAGGACGTCACAGTATAAGAAAGTAACAACAAAAAATATGAGAGACAAGCAATAAAGAAAAGAAATGGACACAAGAAATAAAGAACCAAGTCTAGAACACACTTGGAATGCAAGCCAACAACGTACACATAAGCAAAGTAACATACAAAAGTCAACTACCCAAGTTTGAGAAGACTAACATCAAAAAAACTAACTCACAACCTATTAGCTATCAGATCAGTAACAGAAAAAAGAGAATATAATAAAAAATAACCTAACCGAACCCCCATAAGCTCGATATATACAAATAGAAAACTTAATGCAACAGACCCCTATTATAAAAATGGAGGGTGAAAACAACAAACAAGTGTACTTGTGATAGGAAATGCGTATGAATGTAGAATATGTAGTAGGACGATCAGTAACTAAGTGTATAGACCTACCTCCCTGCCATACGGGTGAGGTAGGACACATGCAACTCCTTCATTGGTTATTATGGTAATAATGGTAAGAATGGCCCATAGGAACATGGGAAGCCCATATACACAACTTAAGCCTAAATTCAGGTCTTACTACAAATCAACTCAAAAGAAGATAAAACCAGACCTTGAATATGCGAATAGTAGGAATAAACATAGTCGTGGTACTAGAGGAATAGTAACCAAAACCAATGCAATGCATGCCATCACCAACATTCAAACAAGGCACACACAATCTTAAGTACACTATAAACCTTACAATGCTACCAAGGTAGAGACAACTAACCTGGAATCTAGCTGGTCCATGACCATGGCCTCAGGCATAACAATAGACAATAGCTCAAAAAAGCAGAATTTGCTCACTCTACTCAGAAGAAAAGGAAATCAGGAAAAGCTCTAGAATCACAAAAGGAGGGAGATATAACTCATGGAACGAAGCCTTATCCCCAGTCATACCACTCCAGTCTATGATTGGGCATAGCTAAAGAGGACCCACGGTTATGGCGAGCTACTTAGGTCTCAAGCAATAACATACAATAAACAATCTACTACAACCCCTATGGGAAGCAATTTAGAGCAACAAAGGCAAATTACAAATTCTCACATGGATAAACACGCTAATGCATACTATAAGCCAGTGCATAGCCTAAACTAAGGATACCATCACCCACCATAACCTCATCGATCCTACGGGAATCATGAAATAATAGAATAATAGAGGAAGGGCTAATACCTGCAAGTTACAGTCAAAAGTCACATGCAATTCATACAAAACATTATCTAAAAAGCCTAATCAAGAAAGTAGATTGAAGCCTACATGAAACTCGAGCACATGTGCTCCCAATCCTTCATGCCAGAGCTATCCACTTCTAAAACGCCTCTGAATGCCGCCACACTATCAAACTATAGATCACAACATCAATACAAACATTTAGACACTAAATTTACAATAATTAGAAATGGATCAAAAATCAAGTCAAATTGGGAATATGGAACCTACGTCAGAATTCCCAAAATTGACTCTATAAAAATTCCATAAATAGTACCTCAAACTTGTGCAAAAAATAGAACACAATTTGGAGATAGAAATAACAACAACTAACTCATGCATAATTTTGACATTAAAGAAAAAAAACTAAGCTACGACAGCCCACAAACACAAAAGTTTACCTCAAGAGAAGAATCCCCAACACTTACTGAACACTCAATTGCGTAGACCTAAGCTCCATGATCAGAACCAGCTTTGAATCGTCGAATTTAGATCTATAATGGATGAGAAATAGCATAAAAAGTTGAGGAATAGAAATGATAGCGACTCAGACTGTTACTACTAATGCAAGTGTCGCTAAAGATACTAGTGTTGCTAAAGTGACAAGCTAAGAAAAGGTACGCCTCCCTAAATCGGTCCTTTGCCCAGGGTCACAAAAGCGACAGGGCTCGATCTGGCAAGGCCTGCTAAAGTGAGCCCCTGGCCGCTAAATTGGAGGCTGCTAAAGTAGTGCCAGGGCCACTAAACTTAGTGTTGCTTGGGTGGTCTCGTCCGTTAGAGCGGAGCCATGGTTGCTAAAGCGAGGGTCGCTTAAGCAAAGATAGGGCCGTAAAAGTGGAGCACCAGCATGAGGTTCTAGAAAATTCAGTTAGGCCCCCGTGAACTAGGCTCGGGTTCCCGAGATTTATTTAGAACAAGGTGCACAAATATGAGATACGCAATCCAATCAAAATCAACATTCGGGACTCAATAGAGTTGTCAAATCTTCCATTCGAGGTCGCCAAAAAAAGTGGATCCCACACACAACTCTATTTTAAGTCAAAATCCATAAGGGGACTCTAAATTAGGCAAGAAGGTTAGATAACAACATGAAAGGTCATTCAAAACAAAACTTGATATTTCAGAGATAACTATGCTGATAGAATTCTCATCCGATCATGTTTACCAAGGATGTTAACAAAAGTGTAAGTTTTGCTTAAGCTTTCAAGTTAAAACACCTAACGGCACCAACACATACCCGAAGCCTCAAGGCCAAACCAACCATGCCCCTACCCCAAAATATCCCTTCAGGAGCTGATGGAACCATTTTAATTGCATTCTAAGTTTGTCTTCCTAAAATTTTTACATAAGTCAACCGTTCAAGTTTCAAAGGCTCCAACACATGAAAATTTTCACAAACTCAAATGAACAACTGGGTGACAGAACCGTCAGTCTCAGCAAGTCATAAATGATTTAGGGTCGTAAAAGAAAATCTCAAATCATTGGAAAGATAAAAAAATAGAAGAAAATACCTGGAGGGTCATTACAGGTTTGGGCCAAATTTCACCATCCATTTCTGCAAGTATGAATGCTCCTTTTGTCAGACCGAAAAAACCATGATGGACCTTTCCAGGTTTGTGAGAATATACCCTTTGCCTCATCTTGATTCGTAATGATTTTTTTTAGGAACAGTTGCCGAGGTGAGAAATTTCTTGGTCCGGCCATCTTATTGAATGCTCTTTTCATTTTATTCTGATAAAAGTTGGTTGTGACAGATCACATTAATCGTTCCTCTGTCAGTTAATGTTAAGTGCTCGAATTGGTTGTATATCTATTTAGCATCGCTCAACTCCGCTTCTTGAATGATTCTCAAAGATGGTATCTCCACTTTGGCAGGTGACATAGTTTATTACAGTACATTAGAAAATAAGGCATAGCCCAAATAGAAGTTCAGATTGTTGTACGATACAGTACTAAAGAAAAAAGAAACTTTTTGTCATGACCTAGAGTACCCCCTAGACGTGACATGCCATACAAGTCCCCGAAAGGCCTCATACAAGCAACTTAGCATACATAAATACAAGATCATAGAGATTTAAGAGTTCAAAAGATAATTTCATATCAAAGATTTTAAGAAAATAGCGGAAGTCTACATCAAATGTCTCAAAGCCAATCTAACATTAGAATGAGAAATAAAGTTTTGGACGTAAACAATACAATGTCAAAGCAAAGGAACATAAAAGAAAGAATAATAAGGCTATGTCCTCGAACGCATGAGGACTCCCCAAGTCTTCCGAAAACCTTCTACTAAGCTCTAGCCATGAATAGATGGAGAATCGCCAAGCCCTACATTATGAGACAATGTAGGAAAAAAGTATGCGTTAGTACGAGGAATGTACTAAGTATGATAGTAATGCACAAAATCATTTAAACATGCTAAAACGGGACAGTTTCATGACATGCAATTACCAAGCTAAAACATGAAAAAGGTTAGAAAAATAAATCATAAACCATGGTCAAAGCAAGCTAAACATCTTTACTTTACTTGAGAAATATCTTAAAAGCACTTTAGTTCTTTGTTTGTGGGAAGTAGCCTTAACCGACATGTAAGACCACGTGAGCTACCAACATGGAATCCGGTGTCTAACCCCATACCGATAGGGCCATCCTACTTGCCAAGGTAGGACCCTTTACTTAACATATAGCTTACATGGATCCATTAGCTAGTGTCTATCATAGACCATCATCCTATGGTGGCACATAGTTTATGGGACATGGGTAATGGCCACTTGTCCACTCGGTGCTAAGCATAATACCCACGGATTAGACATAGTTCAATTACCATAAGTAGACATGGGTAATCGCCTCTTGTCTATCATTAGTCAGAAGTTCATTATTAGTAGACATTGGTGATCGTCTCTTATCTACATATGGGTACATGGGTGATCATCTCTTGTCCCTTCATTAGAATAGCTCCTTAATCATCGATTCGAATTTAGTTGAGCAAGCCTTTCAACAAGTTATGAATTATTACATGTGAGAAAACCTTTCACATTCATGGGTTGAGTAATATGTGAGAATTCCTTTCACAACTCAACAACAACATCAACATATCATAAACTTTGATGCTTAAATCTCAAAGCACCCTTACTTCATCATTAGCTTCATAAGAGACGTGCATGATTTCATAAACTTCATGTTTACATAGTTCATCATGCTCATTACTTACAAATCATAGAGTTCACATGGGTTCATGAGAATTCCTCTTAAATCATGCAATTCAATGCAAACTCATGCTTAGAAAATCATAAACAAGGCAATTTGATCATAATTGAAGGAATCCACATAATTGAGGAAAATCATAGTTTTTGATTAAACATGTTTACTTTCATAAAACCATCCTTAGGTCATTCATAATTTCATCATGAAAAGTTTTAGCTTAGGAATCATAATTCATACATTGGTTCATATAGACTTCATGAAATTCATGTCTTCACAATTCAACCCATCAACATATTAAAATTTTCAAAAATTGGGAAGAAGGCATGGGTTCATTGGGATTCATCAAGATTTATGAAATTCAACTCAATTTATACTTTGAAGTTCATAAAACAATCAATTGAAGAAACTTTGCAAAGAAACCATGACATGGAAGAAAACGCTTAATTCAATTGGTAATCTCTAACTTGAAAATTTGAGATTTTAGGGATTCCATGGAGGAAAGGGCTCCATGGATGAAGACTATCATACCTTAGACCTCAATTTCCTCAAGCAATTGATGAAGAAAAACTTGATTTCTTGAACCCTGGCTTGCCCTCTTCTTCTTCTTCTTCTAACTTCTAGAGAGAGAAATATTTGAGGGAGAAGAGTTTGGGGAAACTTGTAAAGTGATTTGGAAGGGTAGACTTCTTGAATAAAAAGGCTTATATAGTGTTAGAAGATGAAGGGAACCGACCTATATTATTAAATAAGCCATAAGGTGAAAAGACCAAACGATCCCTTAAAAAGAGTCTCAGAACCCCTCACGTACTATAGTGACCTATGGTTGGTAGGTCAACCTACTGCATGTAGGTGACCAACTGTAGGTCCTACTGCCAAGGCTCAAAAAATTAATCAAATTCCTTCCCCAAAACAGATCCACCAATGACTCCACCTTCCTCCTGACCTACAATTGGTAGGTCAAGTGACGGGAAGTAAGTCCAAGCGTAGGTCACCCCAAATCAATTTGTTTTCCAATTTCTTCCCTTGGAAGCCTCAGCTACGGTTCCCTCCCTCTTGACCTACTGTTGATAAGTCAACAAACGATTAGTAGGTCAAATAGTAGGTCACAAAAGTTTTCAAAAGTTTGATTTTTTGTTCTTTTGGAATCCGGGGTGTTACACTTTTCGTGTCGGTGTTTGTAGTTATCAATCATCTTACCTAGTATTCTCTTGATATTCTTATTTACATCCTCTACTTATCCTCTCAACTATGGCATGTATGCTATAAAATTTAAATGATTAATCTAGAATCTCTCACGTGTCACTTTCAACAAATCACTATATAGGTTGGTTTCAGTATTGTGACAATTGACTCGATGATTCTAAATCGGCAAATAGTGTGATTTTTATAAAAATCATCGATGACCTTAGTTGTAATGGATTTTTTAGAGGTGGCTTTGACCCATTTAGTGGAGTAGTCGATTGCAACAAGAATGAATCTGTGTCCTTCATATCATTGGTTCAATAGGACGAATGACGTCCATACCCCATGTAGGAAAAGGCCAAGGTGAGTTTGTACCAAGGAGTTCGTTGGGAGGAACTTAGATAATATCTACATGATTCTAACATTGGTGATATTTCTGAATAAAATAGATATAGTATGTTGATGAGTCGGGAACTTTGACTCATTTAGGGCTTTTTATTTATTGAATTAGTGTCCTCAGTGCCTATTTTATATTCATAATTGATGTTAAATTGCTTATGTGCAGCCATGGAGGCTCAAGAACAAGGCAAGGGAATTGCATTGTGAAAAGAAGCCAAAAAGTTTTAAAAGTTGAAGAAAAGGAAGGCTGGAGCTCGAAAAAACCACTCGGCAACTCACCGAGTGCGCCTCTCTCTCTCCAAAAGTTCCAGCGAAGTGGCTCAAGCAAAAAGGTAATTCGGCGAACAAAAGAGCACTTTGTCGTATAGCTGAACGGAACGGTGAGCTCGATCCAACTCGCCTAAAGGAATATACAAACTGGATGCTGAAGTCAAGTCCAAAAGGCAAGAGAGTGTGCTGATTGGCAGATCGCCAAGTGGTTCGGTGACCCCGACTAATTTCGTCGAGTGGTCCCGCATACTAAAAAGTTGAGAAATTTTTTGAAACGTATAAATTGATTTTTAAAAGAGAGAAAGAGGAGAATTGAAGGAGACCTTCATACTTTTGATATTTTGGGAGATATTGAACACTTTTGAAGAGGGTTTTGAGTTTAGACATTGGGTTTTAAGATTTTAGTGTTAATTTTTAGCATTTGAGCATTGGAGACTTTGTTATTCGGATGGAGAATCTCTTTGGTAACCCTTTCTTGCTTTTTTCTATTATTGGCTAAAACTCCTTTGCCTTACGTGGGTAAATATATAATCGAATACATAAATTAGCTTGTGGGAATTTCTAATTGCTAGATTTAATGTTGTTTTGAAATGGGTTCAGTTATTTATTAATGTTTTCATTTCTGAACTGAGGTTGCAAACTCAGTTCTAGCTTTAGATCTCTATTGCTTTTTTGTGAAAGGTTCTTAGAGTGGAATCTATAACTGATATTTGTATTGACTCTTGTCTTTACAACCCAGCTTGATGAAGTGGGTTAAATTAAGGTCTTGGATTATTTCATATTGTTAAGATTGTTAAGGTTCGAAAGAACTTGGATGAAACATGATAACTGATAGAAAAATGGTTGTTATAGTTATAATCCATCCTACCCATTGAGATTCAACAAATTTAAGCAATTATTAATTACCATTAAGAGAAATCAGTATTTGACTGCTAACACACTTCTAAGGTTTCGTCTCTATTTGTTAAAACCTGGTGTTTAGCATCTTGGTTAACAATTGGTTACTAAACTCTCTTAATATTGATAATTAAAACTTGTTGATTTACATTATGTTGCATTTTGCTTATTGCTATTCTACAAAAGTTTAGAACACTATCATACTTCGCATTTGAATTCTTTTCCGCACCACTCCTTGTGTGATCGACCCTAACTCATAGTTGGGTTTATACTAGTTAGCGACTACCTACACTTTGAATTTTAAGAGGTGTAGTTGAGCATTAAAAAAATGGCACCGCTGTCGGGGAGTGGCGTTTGGAATTCTTTTATTGAAGTGTTTTTGTAAACAAATTTGGTTGTAGTGGAACGTTCTTAATAGTTTGTTGTTGTTGTTGTTCTCAGTAGGTGAAGAGATAAGTGTGAATGGGATTAATGCTGGTAGTCAACTGGGTATGATGACGACATCCGAAACTTGAACGATGTCAATGAGGATCAAATGGGAAGTACCGGAGACATTCATTTACCCCCTGCTGTGGGTAACGCTATTTTTCATGTGATCAAAACTATGCTTCAGTTGCTACAAATAAAAGGGTTCTTTGGGGGACTTGCTCATGAGGACCCTCATTATCACATTCGAAATTTCATGGATGTGTGCGAACCATTCACCTTGACGAATATCTCTCATTAGTCAATCCGGCTTCGTTTGTTTCCCTTCCCTCAAATGGGGGAGACAATGAAGTGGCTTGCCGAACTACCAAGAGACTCTATTACTTGTTGGGAAGAGCTCACAGAGGCGTTCTATGAAAGATTCTTCCCTCCCTTGAAGATGGTAAAGTTGAGGGATGGCATTTAAAATTTCAAGCAGATTGATGGTGAACCTATTCTAAATTTGGTTGAGGTTTCTAAAGCTACTCCTCCAATGTCCTACTCATGGGTTGCCAAAAATGTGCTCTTGCAATATTTCTATCTGAGTCTTGATTCTGTCAACAAAGTTGTAGCTAATCATCTTATCCAGGGTGGAATCATGAGACAACCATTTGCCGTCGCATCGGCGTTGCTTGATGAGATGACCAAGATTAATCGAGCATGTCACACAAGAGAGGATAAAGTGTCTCCTTTAAATGTTGGGCTGACCAAAGAACAAATGGAGAAGAACCAAGAGCGAGATGAAAACATGGCCAAGATGATGACCCAAATTGATTTGTTGACAAAACATGTCATGGGAGGTGGTTATAAGGCTATGAATACATTTATCGCTAGTGGTGGTATGAGTCAAGATGATGCACAATTTGAATTCATGTATAATGAAGGGGTACATTTTTTGTCGAACCAAGTGGGGGGTTCTTATCCGAGCTATCCAAGGCCAGGCGGGAATCAAGGTTGGAAAAAAGATCGTGATGGTGGTTGGAGAGATAGAGATCGATATTGGCGTGATAGGGGTGAAAATTAAAGTTTTCAAGGAGATGAAAGTCGACTTCTCCTTTTTTAACCAAACGGTGACCACTCATGCGATTTCGATAAAGCAACTTGAGACCCAAATAGGTCAAATCTCCGCTCATTTAAACCCAAGACAAAAAGGGGGCCTTCCTAGTGACACCTTGGCAAATCTGAAGAATGAAAATGTCCAATGCATGGCAATCTCGATCCGGAGTGGTAAGGTTTTGGGAAGTGATGTGCTAAATGACGATAAAGCTAGTCCAAGTAAAGGGAAAGTTGTTGTTTTTAAGGGTGATGGACTTGCCGAATAATTGAACAATGAAACTTCCGATGAGGTTGATGATGCACTGAAAAATGTTATTTCTGGTGAAGCTAAGAATTCAAAGGTGGGGCCTGTTCCTCCCTCGACATCTCCAAAGTCATTGCCCAAAGTTATTCCACCATTTCCTCAAAGATTGAAGAAGAGGGATGAGGACGCGAAGTTTCCAAAATTTTTCTCCGTCATCAAAACTCTTTCTATTAATCTTCCATTGGTGGAGATGTTGCTAGAGATGCCGGGTTATGCAAAGTTTATGAAAGGGTTGGTCACGAATAAGAGAAGTATGGATTTTGAGATGGTTGAAGTATCTCATAGTTGTAGTGCAATTATGTCAAAAGTGGTTGTCAAGAAGGATGACCCAGGGGCATTTACCATCCCTTGCACTCTAGAGATGTTTCAATTTGCTAAAGCATTGTGTGATTTGGGGGCAAGTATAAATATTATTCCCTATGCCATTTACAAGCAACTTCGGCTAGGTGAGCCTAAGTGAATAACTATGCATCTTCTCATGGCAGACTTTTCTATCAAGCATCCTATTGACATTCTCTATGACATTGTGGTGCAGGTAGACAAGTTTATATTTCCAGTAGATTTTGTGATCCTCGATTGAGATATTGATGCCGAGGTCCCTATTATTCTCGGCAGGCAATTCTTAGCCACCAGAAGAGCTCTTGTTGATATGGAAAGTGGTGATTTGAAATTTTGGATAAATGAGGAGGAAGTTACTTTTAATGTTTTGAGGTCTATTAAGAAACCAAGTGACCTCTTTGTGATATTGATCGTTGATGTGATTGATGAGGCGGTTGCAAGTGTGAGTGAAATTTCTTGTGTTGATGTGTTTTTGGTTGCCGCCCTCTTCAATTATGATGGGGATGAAATTCGAGATTATGATGAAACAGTGGCTGCTCTATCAGGTTTAGGGTTTTTTTTCTAAGAACCTCGTGAATGTTGATATCAATTTGAAGAATAGGGAAACCCCTCCTGCAAAGCCATCCATTGAAGAACCATCAATGCTTGAATTGAAGGTACTTCCACCGCACCTTCGTTATGTGTTCTTGGGAGCTAATAAGACTTTACCCATGATAATTGCCGCGTATTTGTTTGAATGGAAAACACAAGCACTTGTTAGTATGTTGAAAAAGTTCATCAAGGCTATTGGATTGACGATTGCCGACATTGTGGGAATTCCTCCCGGTATTTGTACCCACAAAATTCAATTGGATAGTGATTGTAAGCCGAGTGTTGAACATTGAAAGAGGTTGAATCCTCCAGTGCAAGAAATCTTCAAAACAGAGATAATCAAGTGGTTTGATGCGTGAGTGGTTTACCCTATTACGGATAGCAAGTGGGTGCGTCTCGTTCAATGCGTCCAAAAGAAAAGTAATATGACTGTTGTTCCAAATGAAAAAGGTGAATTTGTGCCATTGCAACCGATTATCAGTTGGTGTGTATGTATGGAATATAGGAAATTAAAAGCATGGATCAAGAAAGATCATTTTCCAATGCCCTTTAAGGATCAGATGCTTGATAGACTTGCGGGGCGTCGATAGTATTGCTTCTTGGATTGTTACTTCGGTTATAAGCAAAACTTCATTGCACCGGATGATCAAGAAAGAACAACCTTCACATGTACCTCTGGAACGTTTGCTTTCAAAAGAATGCCATTCGGATTGCGTAATGCACCGATAATGTTTCAACGGTGTATGGTCTCTATTTTTTGCCGATATGGTAGAGGATTCGATGGAAGTCTTCATGGATGACTTTTCGGTTGTGGGGGATACATTTGAAGCATGACTTGATCACCATGGTAAAGTCTTGCAAAGATGTGTGGAATCAAACCTTGTGCTCAATTGGGAAAAATATCACTTCGTTGTGAAGGAAAGTATTGTGTTGGGGCACAAAATTTTTGGAGAAGGCATAGAAGTTGATCAAGCCAAATTTTAAGTTATAGCCAAGATGTCTCCTCCTATTTCAGTTAAAGGTCTTAGAAGCTTCTTTGGTCATGTGGGTTTCTACAGGAGGTTCATAAAAGACTTCTCTAGGATAGCTTATCCTCTTTCCAAGCTACTTGAAAAAGAAAGTGTATTCGTGTTTGATGAAGCTTGTGTCAGGGCATTTGTGTGTCTAAAAGACAAGTTAGTTTCGGCTCTGATCATTGTTGCTCTAGATTGGAACATCCCATTTGAGCTAATGTGCGATGATAGTGGTGTGGCCTTGGGGGCTGTTCTTGGCCAACACAAGGCAAAGTTGTTTCACTTGATCTATTATGCAAGCAAGACTTTGAATGTTGCTCATAAGAACAACACCGCCACTGAACAAGAGTTGTTAGCCGTCGTATAAGCTTTTGAGAAGTTTATAGCATATTTATTAGGGACCAAGGTGGTGGTGCACACTGACCATGCTTCTATACGTTACTTGATGGCCAAAAAGGATGCAAATCCAACATTGATACGAACGGTGTAGTTGTTGCAAGAGTTTGACTTTGAAGTAAAAAATTGAAAAGGGTGTGATAATCAAGTGATAAATCACTTGTCGAGGCTTGAATAAATGTGGTTGTTTCCTGTGAGAAAGACATCGAGGAAGCCTTTACCGATGAGTCGGTAATGGTTGTGTCGAAGGGTACCACACCTTGGTATGCTGATTTTGCCAATTATGTAGTGTGCGGGATTCTTCCTGATGGGCTGAAATTTTACCAATGAAAGAGGTTCCTTTTTTATGTAAAGAAGTGTTTTTTGGATGAGCCTTACTTATTACGAGAGTGTGTGGATCGTATGATTAGAAGATGTGTTCTGGAAGTTGAGTTAAATGCTATCCTTGACGCTTGCCATGCGTCACCGGTTGGTGGAAACCATAGTGGAGTGCATACACTGCAAAGGTGTTGCAAAGTGGTTATTATTGGCCGACGTTGTATCAAGATGTGAACTCCTTTGTGAGAAAGTGTGTGCAATGTCAAAACAAAGGAGGAGTGTCGCGATGGAATGAATTACCTATCACTCTGATTTTAGAGGTTGAGTTGTTTGATGTATGGAGAATTGATTTCATGTGACTATTTTTTAATTCGTATGGGAACAAATATATCTTGGTGGCTGTTGACTACGTCTCTAAATGGGTAGAGGTTGTGGCCTTACTTAATAATTTAGGAAGGAGTGTGGTTAAATTCCTCAAGCGATACATTTTCACAAGGTTTGGCACTCCATGTGCAATTACTAGTGATGGGGGCTCTCATTTCTGTAATCAAATGTTTACTTCGCTATTGAGAAAGTATGGAGTCAACCATAAGGTTGCCACCCCTTATCATCCACAAACAAATGGGTAAGTCGAGGTGTTATACTGGGAAATCAAAGGGATTTTGGCCAAGACCATTAATGCAAATCAAACTGATTGGTCCCGAAAGTAAGATGATGGTTTTTGGGCGTATAAAACTGCATTAACGTCTCAGATTGGTATGTCCCCATATCAACTGTTGTTTTGTAAATCTTGCCATCTATCGATTGAGCTCGAGCATAAGGCGTTGTGGGCCTTGAAGGCCATGAACTTGAATTGGGAAGATGCGTCCCAGGACCGAGATGACCAACTCTATGGTTTGGAAGATTTTCAGCTTTGAGCTTATGAGAGTTTAGCTCTTTATAAGGAGAAAATGAAAAAGTGGCATGACGTCAAAATCCATCATCGAGAATTAAAGTTGGTGATATTGCGTTGCTCTAAAATTCTCGTTTGAGACTCTTTCCAAGAAAACTCAAGTCAAAATGGTCTGGTCCATTTAAAGCACCTCGTGCGTTTACAAATGGGGCAATAGAAGTTGAAAATGATGATGGGTCGATTTTCAAAGTGAATGGGCATCGAATTAAGCTTTACTTTTGAAAGCGCCCCAACGAGACAGTGATTGATATGGTGTATTTGGACGATGCTTGAAGGCCTGTCCACATCATGTCACGACGTTAACTAAGGCGCTTCTTTGGAGGCACCCAAGTTTTACTTTCTGTTATTTGAATAACGTTTGTTTGATGTGTAGGTTGGAGTTGTATTTTTGACAAAATGCAAAAGGGCGTGGGGATAGACTACTCAGCTAGTCGCCAAATTGTTCCCATCATCGCCCAAATGAATCATCCCTTGAAGGTCAAAAGTGAATAAACTTCTGGAAGATTGGGCGAGCACAAAGCCAAATCGGTGAGTCGCCCAGTAGGTTCCATGGGCCCAATCAAGCTCGCCCTTTGAACCTACTGAAGGGCTGGATATTTGTTAAATTTTGTGAGCTAAAGACCCATTCGGTGCATCACTGAGTGGATCAATGACATTAGTGAGTTCACCAACTGGGCGCGAACTGAACGATTTTTAACCTTTTAAATTCAAATCTTTTATTTTGTTTCAAATAATCGACTTCCTTACAATTTTCCTCAAACTTTAGAGTTAAATTTCATATTTTGTGTCGTCTGCTTTGCTTCTTGAGTGTCAATTGGACTCGTTTTCCGTTCCTCTTTGCCACATCTGTCTAGTTGTCTACTTTGAGGTTTATTTTTCATGCTTAGTCAATTTTCATGTCGTTTTTGAAGTGCTATTTGGTAGTGACTTGGGTAAATTGTTGTTCAATTAAATTGTATGCTTTGATTGATGCACATTGCTTCGTAGTGTATTTATTTGATTGTGAGTATGATTAAATCTATTGTTTGGGGTGTTTTGTCCAACATTCCCAGGGTAGATAATTAATTGTGAGTATTACTTGTTGGGTAAGATGTGGGCAAAGTCTGAGTAGCCCAAATTTTATCGAATGGCTTGATTTTACCCGATGATGGACTGGGTGATGCCATTCTTAAGAGAAAAATCATTGTTTTGTTGATTTCGAATCGATTGGGGGAAGTTTTAGTACCTCGGGTAATAATTGATTAGTGGGTGATTGCTAATTATTGAGAATTGTGATTGAACTGATGTGTGTGGGACGTGTGGTGTGAATAAAAAAATGGGAGGTGATGTATTGGGCCAGTTTCGAGAGCAGCGTCGAGCTCATTGAGTTTGTTCGGCGTGTCACCAAATGCCTACCTAACGCCTTTCTGACCTGTTTGTGTGCAAAAATGTTTTATGATATTCAGCGAGGTCCCTTTAGTTTACCGAGTAAACTCGGTAACTAGTCTGGTCATTGCCCTTTTTACCTGAATTTTTGATGATTTTTTCTGGAACTTTGGGCGATTACCCTTTTTCTCTCCGAATTGACTCGGTGACTCACCGACTGGTTTGGCATTCTTTTCTGCAATTTTGTCTGTGAGGTCTATTTTTCTAACCTGTTTGCGCTTAATTTTTTTTTTATTGTGTCTTTACAGGTATGTCTAGACCAAAAGTTCCTGCTAAAGGTCCACTACCCCGCAAGAGGGCAAAAGAGGTGGTGATTGCTGAGAAGGGTGAGCAACCCCAACCCACTCGCCGTCAAACATCACAAGCGATAGGGAAAAGAAAATAACAACTATCAGAGAATACCAGCTCGAGTAGCATTCCCTCCATACAATTCACATCCACAGACTCCTAGAATGAGTAGGTAGGGGAGTTTGGGGCTTCAATAGCTGAACTCATCAAAAGAAAGCATTCAGAGTTGCGCTCCAAAGAAGCGCACGACCCTCTAGCTGTAGTATAGGCCCCACAAGTACCATTGCCACCACAAGCAACACCTGGACCTCAATTTTGGCAAATCCTCAAGGTCGATGAGCAGATTAAAGGCCAAGGGTTTGAGGACCATACTCGAGAAGAAGATGTTGTCTACACATGATATCGTGGACAGATACCCTACTGTCTTGGAGACGCTGAGGTATCATAAATTCCTGCAGTTCACAAAACCTCAGAGCCCATATATTTCTACATGGGTCTGAGAATTCTACGTAGAGTACGCAAAGTTGATCTCGAAGGGAAAGAAGAAGGCTAAGTCGATGGCACCGATCAAGTTTATGATGGTACGAGACAAGAAGATGAGGTGCAGTGAGGGTGACATATATGATGTGTTGAACTACAAAGTGCGGATTTGGCATTCATTGGCAGACAAAATCAAGATAAAAACCTTCGACGACTTGAAGAGGTGGCTTGCCCCATTGCTGAGTGATGCAACGCCCCGATGGATCAAGGTGGGGGGTACTTTTTAGAAAGACTTGAACATGACAGCTCGGTACTAGTTTGAGTTCATTAGCAACACATTGATGCTATCCCAGAATGAATCTATCATTCGGCATCCAAAAGCTACACTTTTGGGTTGCATAATTGGACGGGAGATGCTGAATTTAGGGTCACTATTGCACAGGAGATGGCTATGAGGGCAAAACAAAATCAAACTTCGTTGCCATTTCTGATTTTGATCAGTGACTTATGTCATCGAGCAGGTATGCATTTTGAGGTAAAGACAAATGTTGAGATCAGTCCGACCTCATCTTGTGATATCCGTAGGATAAAAGCTGAGTACTTATAGGATGAAGCGAAGAGGAGCAAGAACCCCCGAGGGATACTTCTCCGATCATTGATGTGGATGCTATGGAGATCGTCCCTACATTTCTACTTCCGTCGTCAAGACATCAGGTATACCTGCACCCTCGACCTCTACTGCTCCTGCTCCTACCTCTATGCCTTTCTCTTATCCCTCTTTAACTCATGCCATGCTCTAAATAATGGAAAACTTTGCCCATTCAGCAAATGTGTGGGCATTGAGGGTTGAGGTCGTTGTTTCCACATTGATTGAGCATACCATTGTTGCGGCCCTTGCTCCATATTGGGAGGAGTTGAAGGAACAACGTTAGTTAATCACTGCACATGGGCTAACATTGGATGCCCTCACCACTCGAGTGGAGGTGTGTGAGCAGTCGGATAAGAGCCCCACTAATTTGGCAATCATGAAGGTTGATATTGTTTGGTTGCGTTGGGAAGTGGACTAGCTGAAGACCACTGATATATCCATGCTCTGGGGTAGTGTATATGTCCACGAGGGCCCTCCGGTTACTATGGTCGGATCCACTTCTTCAGCCGATGAAGATCAAGAGTCTGACACACCAGAGACTGATGAAGAGGACCTCGCTCCCCGTGAGAGAGATGTATACGAGGATCTGGAGGATTTAGAGGGCTACTTGCTACAGGTCACCACAGAGGCTTCACGCCGAGACACGTCCATGACAGGTTCTTCTAGGTCTAAGCCCACAGTAGAGGACGTTTCTCAGCCTTCAGAAGTTGGAGCAGAGTCGGTCATATTAACGAGCCAGAGCTTAACTCAGGCTTAGCCTGACAGGAGGATCTTTACTCTCCCTCCATTTTATTTCCTGTTGATACTTTTAGTTATTTTTGCATTGAGGACATTGCATGTCTCTTTTTGGTAGGGTGAAGTCATCTAGCTGCGTACCCTTTTTGATTGTATGTTCATTTTGAGATATTGTGTTGTTTTTGTTTTGTTTTAGAGATACTGCTATGTTTTCTATGGGAATGACTGTTTTAGTCTTGCTGCCTTGACTTCTCTCTCTCAATTGCTTGTTGATGAATGTTGGCGTCTGAATTATTGGTTGGTGTTCTCTTGTACATTTGAGTGTCGGTTGTGATCAATATCGATAACTTGAATAGTTCTCTTGTTGAACAATATGTTTGTGTAGTCCAACAAGGAAATTTGAGTTGCATAAGTCTTGTGTGAACTCTTAGCATCTCATTGTGACTAGTTGAATGTCGAAGTGAGTGTTGCATTGACCATTGCACGCAGGCTTGAGTTGCAGAGTTGTGATCCTTAATGGTGTTTGGAGGCCATGTGTGGTGAGCTTTACTTGAAAGGTGTGCATGATGATACCTAGAACTTGCTCCGTTGGTCCAATTGTGTAGCACTGGCGAATGAACGAAATGATCTTAGGCATGAATTTTTAAGAGTGAACCTAATTGCTATACCTTTGTTTTACCACCTTGTGAGTGTGTAAACCCAGTTTGGCACCATTTGAGCCTACCATTTTCTTTAGATGAAACTTAACCACAATTGTTTAGGCCAATTGTTGAAATTGCCAAGACTTTCCCTCCTATAACCTTCGTGAACCATTGGATTGTTTGAATAGCCAACTTAGGCCAAGAGCCTAAGTTTGGGGTGTGGTAAGGGTGAAGTAAGAAACCGAGCAACTAAGTTCTTGCTTTAGATCTCTATTGCTTGCTTTTGAAAGGTGTTTAGAGTGGAATCTATAACTGATAGTTGTATTGACTCTTGTCTTTACAACCCAGCTTGATGAAGCTGGTTAAATTAAGGTTTTGGGTTTTTTTCGTATTGTTAAACTTGTAAAGGTTCGAAAGAACTTGCATTAAACATGATAGCTAATTGAAAAATGGTTGTTATAGTTATAATGCATCCTACCCATTAAGATTCAACAACTTTAAGAAATTATTGATTATCCGTTAAGCGAAATTAGTATTCAATTGCTCACACACTCCTAAGGTTCCCTCTCTATTTGTTAAAACCCCGAGTTTAGCATCTTCGTTAACAATTGGTTACTAAACTTTCTTAATATTGATAATTAAAACTTGATGATTTACATTATGTTGTGTTTTGCTTATTGCTATTCTATAAAAGATTAGAACACTCTCATACTTCGCATTTGAATTCTTTTCCGCACCACTCCTTGTGGGATCGACTCCAAATCCTAGTTGGGTTTGTACTTGTAGCGACCGCGTACAGTTTGAATTAAACGAGGTGTAGTTGAGCGTTATCATTTGTCTCCATGGTTAACAAAGAATAGCCTGATCTCTGGATCTTCCTTGCAAGAGTAAAACCATACATGTGAGGGCCGCATGTTCCTGCATGTATCTCCTCAACCACCCTAGATGCTCTTCCAGCATCGACACACCTTACCAAACCGAAATCGGGATTTCTCCTATATAGGACCTCTCCACTAAGAAAGAATTTATTTGATAACACGTGAATCGTGTATTTTTTACACTTGTTGCATTATTTGGATAGCCACCATTCTTCAAGTACTCTTTGTTGCCATTGTACCAAGGCATTCAATCGGACTCTTATTCAACATGAAAGCAGTATGTTGGTTGCTTATATATGTGAAAGTGAAAAGGATCAATGTATTTCTTATCTGGATGTCGAATCATAAAGGATAAGGTGGCTAAAGCGTCTGTGAACTCATTCTGAATTCTTGGAACATGCTTGAATTCCACTTTGATGAACCTCTTGCACAACCTATGCACGAATTCTAGATACGGTAGAAGCTTTCGAGTCTTCGCTGACCATTCCCCTCTTACTTGATAAATCAGTAAATCTGAATCTCCAATAACTAAGTCTCTTGGACATCAAAGTCAATTTCAATTCGGAGCCCCAAAATGCAGGCTTCATATTCAGCCATGCTATTGGAGCAAAGAAATCGGAGGTTCACTGATACATGCTAATGTTGACCAATTGGTGAGACAAAAACAATGTCGATGCCAGATCCATATAAGTTCACTATCCCACCAAAGAATATCCTCCATCCTTTATATTCTAAAGAGTTGTCCTCCTCCCAAAAGGCTACTTCTTTATCAGGAAAGTAGGTCTTCAAAGGTGTATACTCCTCATCTATGGGATTTTCAGCCAAATGATTTGCTAATGCTAGTTCTTTAATCTCTTTTTTGTGACATATGTTATTTCAAACTCAAAAAATTGTATCTACCATTTAGAAAGCTTTCTTGTGGGCATGGGCTTTTTGAATGTTAATTTTAAGGATCCATCCTTAAGATCAGATAAATAGTAGGTGCAGAGAAGTAGTATAGCAACTTCTAAGTGTCACGACCCGATTTTTCGAGTCATTATGATACATACTACCCTGAACAACAAGTAATCGATGTAAGGGTAGAAACAAGGTGGAAGAAACAATTAAATTGCAGAAATAAAAGAACAAACAGAAGCAAACCAAAATATATATAATAAATAGGTCCCTCAAAGAACCTAGAAGTCACAAGTTAGAGCTACTAAACAAACATGTACAAATCAAAAAAGTTGATCCAAAATACAAAGGCTTGTGTCAAAAATGCAAAAGGCTAGCCAACAAAATATAGATAGAGATAGGTGAAGTCCAAGCTGCCAAGTGCTCAACGTCGCCCCCGGATCTTGCAACTATAGGATCGATATAACCGCTGGTAATTGGTGCTCGGATTTGCATCAAGAAACAGATTCTGAGCGTAGTAAGAGTACGAAAACAATAGGTACTCAGTAGGCATCATAAGCTAACTAAGCAAAAAAAGTAAAGACAATACGAAATGATAGAATTAAACAAAAACAGAGGTCAAAAGAGTGAAACTGAAAGAGATGCATACAAGTATACTAAAGAAATGAAATGAAGTAAGTACAACTAACTAAACCTTACTCGACAACCATAAGCCGAGAAGGCTCACTTGTGCACAAGTTTAAGTAAAACTCGAACGGACCTCTTAAGCTCGATAGGTACACAAAAGAACTATAACTACTAAGACAACTCACAGTGAGTCTCGAGCCGAAGGGTGCGTAGCACAGACATCTTACCGCAAATAGATCTCCAAAAAGAACCATAGAAGACGTATCCTTGACCTCAAAATGTGGATAAGCCTCAATGTAACAACGAGCAAGTTGATAGATATCAACTCCGTAGAGAATATCAGCCCGAATCACAGACTGTGACTTAAGATAAGATGTACAGACCTTGAATCTACGACTAATAGTAGAGCACCATGACAAAACCTTGAATCAGTGACTATAAGGGATGTCGATAAATCCCATGTCAAAACATCATCAAAACCATAGTGGAACAACGTCCACTCCCAGGTAATCCAAATAATACTACACGCCCAAACCAAATCCAATAATGCTTCATCAATGAGAGGGAAATGGATAGAAGGTCATCGGAGCTGAGTCATCACCTAATCGAAGGCTCATTCTATCAGACCCAAGTCTGCTACGCTAGTGTACAAGGAGCTAAGTCATCCAAAATAACGTCGGATATATACTAAGGCCTATCTTCTCCACTACATCAAGTCTATGGCAATCACTAGTCTAAGTCTAGACTAAAGGCAAACATGCCCAAATCAATAAACAATAATAACTAAATCACACCATCAGATAAGGATGATCACAGTCAACACAACCAACATGCTCACAGTCTCGAAAAACCTGATAAAAGTCTAAAACATGAATTCTAAGAAATTAAGTATGATAAACTAGATACCCACCTCAAATTCACACAAGCAAATAAAAGTTTACATATTTAAGGTCAATCTAAGGAACAAAAAGTCATAGCCTACCATGAGGTAGACCGCACGTGCTCTAAATCACCATGCTAGAGCTTTTCAATTCCGAACGCCCTCCGAATGTTGGCACGCTATCAAAAATAGTTTCACAACTTTAAGATAATCGTTTAGACACAAAAACACAATAATCGGAGATTGACCAAAATTTGTGTCTAAATAAGAAATGTTGGACTTGCATTAGAAAATTTTAAACTAACTCCGTCAAAAGATCCTTATTACTTTCCCAAACTTGTATACTAAAACGGGGCACAATTCGATGTAAGGAAATCAGAGAAATCAATATTTGCACCAACAAACCAATAGAAACACCATAAGAGGATATTAGAGGTTAAAACAATGAGGAATTACCTTCAAAATCATGTTACAACATCTTCCCGAGAGTCCCCACGCAAAGCTCTAACACTTCCTAGTGACAATAATCGCTTAAGAGATGCCCGGGATGCTTAAGGACAAGCCTTGAGTTGGCCAGGCCCACTAAAGTGAAGCCCTTGCCACTAAAGCATTGCTTGCTCCCTGAAGCGATTGTCGCCTTGCTGGCCTATCCCACTAAAGTGGCTACTACCTTGCTTGCCTAGCTCGCTAAAGCGAAGCCTTGGCCACTCAAGCGATAGCCGTTTAAGCAATGCTTGGACCGCTAAAACGGTTGCACCTTCATAAGGCATAGGAATTTCTAGCTAAGTCCCTTGGACTCTGCTTGAGTGCTCGGGATTTGTTCAGAACCCCGTGCATGCATACGAGATATGCTACCCCATTAAATTTTATATTTAAGACTTAATGGAACAACTAAAACTTCCAACCGAGGTCATATCGACTAAAATTGGGTCCTATACCCAAGAACCATTTCAAGCGAAATTCCACAAGGGGGATAAAAATAGGTCAAAAAGCCTGGGGATCTGCACTAAAGACCATTATAGACAAAACTCAATGTTCTGGAACTAACAACACTATCAGAATTACTTTCTGAGGCCATCTTCTTGAACTTTTTACTGAATGAAACCGTTGAAGTTTCAACAGCTCATTGGACCTTGAATGGGACAAATGATATCTACCCTCATTCCTAGCCCTCCTGTCCCTGCCCCTGCCCCATGGGCCTCACAAATGGAGCTACTTAATAGTACGGGCATGGTCAACTATATCAAGAAAACATTGGCCTGCTCATACCATAGCCTAGGTCTCAATCTAAAACCAAAGTCTCAAACCTCTGACAAAGCACTGAACTTTCTCCTTTTTAGTAGGTAGAATCATAGTAGCATGATTGAAAAGCTTATGGAACCTCGTCTCATATTAAGATACAGTTATGGAGCCCTGCGTCAACCTTAAACACTTATCTTGGAGACTATCTTTGATGCTCCATGGGATGAACCAGGTCAAGAAGGCCTTTGAAATCTCTTGCCATAGTACCCGAGGAGACCTAGTTGGCCTAGTCTCAAGATAAGAATGCCACCACTATTTGGATGGCCCATTATGCTTATCATTAGTGATTTCAACTCCTCTTGACTCTATCAAGTCCATGGTGTTTAATAGCTCAAGGAAAGTAGTGAGAAACTCATCGGCTTCCTTTTAAAGTGCCCAAGAAAACCTAGGAGGTTATAGTTTAAGGTAACCCTAATGTAGGCTGACCCTGCGGGGCTCGTGCTGGTGCTAGTGTAGCTATAGTTGGGGCCTACTTCATACCCCTTACTCTGTCAAAAGTTTAGTAATGGCTGGCTAATGATTGGAAGTCATAGTTGGACTGGGTGGTGGGTGGGTTGGCCTTGGCCATATCGGCTGAGGAGGAATCTGAGAAACCTGATGCTCCAATGCAGGCTCTGGAGTCCTCTCCCTATAAGGGGTTGGTGCAGAAGCCCTAGCACAATACTGTGGTCATCCTATACCCTCTAGCTAGGGCTCTACCTATGGGCTCGGGTGGATCACCTCTAGTCACCAAACGTCAGGTACTATTCAAATTAATACAAGTCCCAAAAGTTGACCTAAAATACATACACTTGTCTCAAAATCCAAAAGACTAGCCTACAAAATATAGATGGACACATGAAAAGTCTAGGATGCCATGTACTCACCCTCGCCTCCAGATCTAGCAGCTGAAGGCTAGATATATGTGCACGTAATTGGTGCTCAAACCTACGTCACGAAAAAAATTAAAAGTGTAGTATGAGTATAAAATCATCATTTACCCAGTATGCATCATAGACTGATTCAATAATAAAAGTAAAGGCAATAGGAAATTATAGAATTAAGCATAAACAGAGGTCAAAAAAGTTGAATTTAAAGAGATGCACATGAGTGTACTAAAAAACTCAAACAATGTTAGTACTACTAACTAAACCTAATTGAACCCTATATGCCCAGAATGTACAATCGTGAGAAAGTTTAAGTAAAACCAAAACACACCCTATAAGCTCAATAGGTACATAGAATAACTATACCCATAAAGAAAAGGTCATAGTGAGCCCAGAGCTAGAGAGTGTGTATCTCAAACTTTAAACAAAGAATAGATCTCCCAAATGATCAATAAAGGACGTCGCTCGGACCACAAATAGAGGATACACCTCAAAGTAACAAAGAGCAAGCCGATAGTATAGCATGAATCTGTGACTATTAGTAGAGTAGTATGACTAGACCTTTGATTTGCAACTATAAGGGCTACCGATGAATCCCATGAAAAAACATCATCAGAACCATCATGGATTGATGTCCACTCCCAGGTAATCAAAATAATACTACAAGCCCAAACCAAATAGAATCTTGAGTCACCAAATGGAGCCTAATAATTCAACCATTGACCATGGGGCCATAGAAAGAGGGGAAATGGATAGAAGGTCATCGAAGCTGAGTCATCACCTAATCTAAGGCTCATTCTATCAAACTCAAGTTTACTACACCTGTTTATAGGGAGCTAAGCCGACTGAAATGATGTTGAAGATATGCTAAGGTTTATCGGCCACACTACATGCAAGTCTAGGGAAAGAACTAGTCTAAGCCTAGACTAAATCAAAATATGCCCAAATGAATCAAGAACCATATTCAAAGCGCACCCCAAAGTAAGGATGATAATAGGCACCACAACCAACATACTCACCACCCTAAAAACCCTGATAAAAAGCCTAAAACATGAATTCTAAGGAATTAAGGATGATCAAGGAGGTACCCACCCACAAATTCACATGATTCAATAAGCATTTACATATTCAAGCTCAATCTAAGTAATGGAAAGATGTAGCCTTCGTTGAGGCTAACTGCGCTCTCTCCAAATCACTATGAAAGAGCTTTTTCTTCCAAAATAGCCTCTAATTGTTGCAACAGTATCATAATATAAAAATATGGTTATTAAGACACCAGCAACCCAATAATCAGAGATAGATTAAAATTTGAGTCAAAACAGTATATGTGGGACGTGCGATAGAAATTTCAGAATAGATTCCATCAAAAGGTCTAAATTGGTTCCCTAAACTTGTATCCTAAAATGGGACACAATTCTAGGCTCAGAAAAATGAGACATAAACACATGCAGTAATCAACCCAAATAAACACCATAAGAGGCCATTAGAGGTTCGAAGTGTGAGGAATTACCTTTGAAGTCTCAGAAAAATGAGAAATAAACTCATGCACTAATCAACCAAAATAAACACCATAAGAGGCCATTAGAGGTTCGAAGTGTGAAGAATTACCTTTGAAGTATTGTTACAATAGACTTCCGAGAGTCCCACACAAATCTCTAACAGTCTCAGCAACAACAATCAAAAAGCACCATGAAACAAGTTTAGAATTCTTAATATCCAACTTAGAATAATGGGGAAGAAGACACCCAAATGGTCTTATTTCTGCTGCAAGTGCCGCTTAAACGGCCAAAAATGATGCTAAAGTGGCAAGGGAAAGATAGGTGAGCCTCGCTTAAGCGAGACCCTGTCCTCTAAAGTGGAAGTAACTTAAGCGATGCTAGGGCTGCTCAAGCGATGGGCCCTAAGTAGGCCAGGTACACTAAATTGAAGCTCTAGCTACTAAAGCGATGCCTGGTTAAGCGAGCAAAGGTAACTAAAGCGGCTTCAGTCTCGCTAGCCTAGTCTTCTAAAGCAATAACCACTTAAGCGATGCTTGAACCACTAAAATGGCTACATTAACAAGATGAACTAGGAATTTAAAGTTAAGTCCCTCGGACTCTGATCAAGTGCCTGAGATTAGTTTTGAAACTTGTACACGCAAACTAGTTATTCTCCCCCACCAAATTCACCATTCTAAACTCAATAAAGAAGTCGAAACTTTGAACTCAAGTCGTCTTGAAAAAAGTGGGTCCCATACCCATGTTCTATTTCAAGAAAAATTCTATAATGGGCTCGAAATACTAAGGATCCACTCAAAAGTTCGCCCAACACCAAACTCGACATTTGCAGCTAGCAGAACTATCATAATTGCATTCTGAGATAGTCTTTCTAAAATTTTGACCAAAGTCAACAATTCAAGTTTCAGAAGTTATAAAATATGGAAACTTGCATAAAGTTCAAAGAACAACTAGGTGACTGAATTATCAGTCTCAGCAAGTCATAAATGCTTGCGGTATCAATAGGAATGCTTTAAATGATGAAAATAAGGCATTTACAGTGGAATAACCTTGAGGTTCATTAAACTGAGCCATCCAAGTTAAACCAAAATAGGTGCATTCCAACATACAATATCGAGTCTCATATGACTTGAACTTATTGCTCATGTAGTATATTGCTTGTTCTTTCCTTCTCTTTTCATCGTGTTTCCCCAGTATTCAACTAAAGGTGTTGTCTTATACCTGATAAGTACAATAACAATGGCCTACCAGACTTAGGTGGAACAAACACAGGAGGATTTGAGAAATAATCTTTTATCTTATACAATGCATATTTACATTCTGCTGTCAATTTTATAGCGGCGTCCCTTTTTAGTAACTTGAAAATTCGCTCATAGATTACAAAAAATTAAGTTATGAAATGACTAATGTAGTTAAGTTGTCCTAAGAAACTCATCACCTCTTTTTTTGTTTTTAGCAAAGGAAGATCATGGGTGGCCTTGGTTTTAATGGATACAACTCTATACCTCGATTTCTAACAATGAAACCCAATAGCTTTCCAACATGAATAACAAAGACGCATTTTGCAAGATTCAAATTCAGATTGTACTTCCACAGTCTACCAAAGAACTTTCAGAGATCATCTAGATGATTTGAGCCCTTCTTAAATTTGATGATGACATCATCCATATAAACTTCAATTACCCTATGGATCATGTCATGAAACAATGTTGTAATGACTCTCATGTACGTAGCCCCACATTTATAAATCTGAAAGGCATTAACTTGTAGTTTTTGACACCCAAAGGTGTGATGAAAAGAGCTTTCTCAACATCATCTTTGGGCATCTCGATTTGATGATAACTAGCAAAGCAATCCACAAATGATTATGTTTTATGCTTAGCACATTTTTCAATGAGGATGTTTAGATTTAGCAATGGAAAATCATCCTTCTGATAGGCCTTTATAAAATCTCGATAATCCACACTAACTCTGACTTTCCCATCTTTCTTTGGCATTAGGATGGGCTTGGCAAGCCAGGTTGGATACTCAGTCACTTGAAGGATCCCAAACTCCGTTTGCTTTGATATTTCCTCCATGATAAATTTAGCGGAGGTTAGTACTTTCTAAGCATCTGATTCTGAAATTGACGAGATAGATTATAGAACAATCAATGGGCTACTATCGAAATACTTAATCATGTCATGTCTGTATAAGACTAAGAAAAAAAGTCCTTGATCTCTTTTAGACATTCAATGTGGTCCTTTTTATCACCTTCTGTCATATAGACACAAATTTAGGTTTCTTTTGTTGCTTCTGAATTTCCTAAGTTCACCACTTCTGTTTCCACTATATTTGCATTGTTCTTATTATCTAATTCCTCAAATTTTCTAACAAGTTCTTGGAGAACCTCATTTTCTTCGACCTCTCCTAAATCACGCACATTAAGTTGTACATTGGATGCGCCTAAATTCCACCTCCCTAAAGAAGTATAAGCGATCCTTACTCAAAAAAAGAACCTAAGAGAGGTTAGGGTCGATCCCATGAGGAATAAGGCCTAGTCTTAGGCTAATTAACTATTGATTTTACTTTTAGTTAGATTATTTTTTAAAAGGGGATGTTTTGTAATACAAAATCTTAATTGATTGAATTCGATAACAAGTAACCAAATAAGCAGGATTTAACGTTTCTTAGGATCAATAGAAGATTAAACTAGGGTGTATGTGTTCCCCACAAGTTCTTAACACATTAAACCTTATAGTTGTATCCTTGTCTAGTGTTAAACATGAAAAGTCGGTAAGTATGTATCTCCTAAGTGATTGGTCATCCAAATAGGTAATTTCACCATGCAACTTGGTCGGTCTATGGGTGTATGATTTACTAAGCATTTCCCTTGACCACAGATTAGCTCTCACAGAGGAGGTTCAACCTATTAGATAACGGTTGTAGGAACTAAATCGCCGTTGTTTATTCTGTTTTCCTATTTGTCACTTCCTTGGCTGGGCAAGTAGGAATAAGGCGGCTTCTAACATTTGTCACTGTAAAAAAGTAATCAAAACAAAGAGATTAACAATACACGTATAAGCACTATTCAAGAATTACTAATTATTAGATCTATGTTTTTAATTCCTCATGGTTCCCACAACCCTTGTTGTGGAATTAGCAACTCATGCTTGATTTATCACAATTCATAATTGGTTTAATATCAGAAATCATGAACTTACAATTAGAGTAATTGAAATCCGGAATCTTTAATTGATGAAAAAAAGCTATATTATAAACCGATGCTTCAATAATTTGAATGGAAAAATTGTTCACCAAAATAATTCTTAAAGGAAAAAATTACGTATCAAATTTTCTAACTATCAAAAATGAGAAATAAAATGACTATTTATAAATATGTAATCCTAAATACAGTAGGAAGAGGAAATCTAGGAAAATTAGGAGTTCCTACCTGGTAGAGACCTACAATCAAATAGCATCTTCACTTATAACTAATTGACTTTTCTACGGGTATGTTCTATGACCCGTAGAACTTTGCATGACTAGTCTTGGCATCTCATAATTCAAGTACTTGGGTTCAAATTATCTGATCTTTTCTAAACCTTGGACCTATGGGTCGTAGAAAGTCCTACAGCTCGTAGTCCTATCTTGTTGCCCAACACTTACCTCGAAAACACATCACTGCCTTCTATGACTCATTCCTACTACCCCCGACAGCCTAGCACTGGAAATACCGGATGCTAACAGGGTAACGTCAGCTACGTACTAAAGCTAACAACCTCGAACCGGATAAAGCCACCACCAAACAATACAATGCAAGGCTAAACACCACGGCCCACCGCCCCTACAAGGATATCAACTGAAGGCTCCCAACCTAGCATAATCCAACCGACAATCGGTGCAACAACTACATCTTCGGGTAGCACCCCAGAATCGCAGAAATAACACAAAAAGAATCGGAAGATCTGAAATCACCAAAAATGCCTAAACTAAGGCTCATACTATCAGACCCAAGTCTGCTACACCAATCTACAAGGACCTAGTCCATCCAAAATGACGTCAGATATATATTCTAGTCAACGGGTGCATAAGACTAAGGAAATACTGTCCTAACCTATTCTAAGGCTGAAACAATCACAGAAATCACTAGAAATCAACATCATATAACCAAATGTTCCGAACGCACGCATGCAACAATAGATAACCACCCAATAGATAACCCACAACAAATCAACGACAACCCAAGTCAACAACTCATCCTAAAGCATGCTACTAACACTGAACAACCCAGAAATCAACTCTAAATGAAGAGAATCGAAGAAGAAGAACAGAAGTACTAATCACCCAACACAGATTCATACAAGTCGGCAAGTAATAACACATTCAAGCCGATCACGCGGGCTCCAAGTCACTCTGCCTGAGCTTTTCCCATCCGAATGGCCTCAGACTGCTGCCATGCTTCCCTAAATAGAGTCACAACATCAATACAGTGGTTGAGACACTAAAATAATCACATTCAGAGACAGGCCATTTTCGGAGTAAAAATTAAGAATGTTGGACCCGCTCTGGATTTTCAAGAATTGACTCTGTGAAAAGATCCCAAATCCTCCCCCTGAACTTGTATTCCAAAACGGAACAGTAATCGGGGCTCGGATCAGCTCCATGCAACCAAAACAATAAAACACAAAACTTTACAACAAATAGGCTTAACATAGCAACTTACGCCTCAAATTCATGGAAAACTAGGTAAACCCAATGCTATCCAACCACGAACCCACGAAGCCAACGAGAATTTGAACGCCTGGGACTTCGAATCACAAAAAACTGATAACCGAGGAGGGAGATATGAATTTTTGAATGTTTCATCAAAATGAGCTAGACCTATTTATAAACATTGCCACCCACTCTTCTCCGAGAACGTAGCCCCCAGGCCCCGCGAACGTGCAGGAAAACTAAGCACTACTCCGCGAATGCGGCCCCAGGCCCGAGAACGTGGAAGCAAACCCCCAACAGCTCCACGAACGCGGCCCAGGATCGTGAACGCGGGGCACAAGGACACAGATCTCCGCGAATGCGGCATCTGTCCCACGAACGTGGAGTAGGCACTCGAACATTTCCTCGAATGCGGAGCTTATCCCTCGAACGCGGAGAGTAAATGTGTCTGCATTTTTGAAAGCTGCAACACTTGAGTTTTAGGAAACTCCAAAACTTCGATGGGGTGCTCGGGATTCGTTCAGAACCCCATGCACGCAAATGAGTTATGCTACCCCCTCGAATTCAATGTTTCGGACTCAATAGCGTTGTTTAAATTTCCAGACGAGGTCGTTTCGACAAAAAATGGGTCCCACACCCAATGGGCCATTTTAGCCAATTTACACCGGAGGCCTCTGATTTTGATCGAAAGTTCTCGGAGGTTCTTGAAGGGTCATTCTAGACCAAACTCGGCATTCCAAGAACATACCGACTTGACAAAATTTACATCCGAGCGTGATTAGCAAGAATATTGATCAAAGTCAACTTTAACCCAAATTTCGAAGGCTAAAGAGCTAACTAGCCCCAAAATCACACTGGAAGCCCCGGGACTCGGGCAAACCTTCTGTCTAGCATAATTTTGCCACTCCGGAGCTAATTGAACCATCATAATTCCCATGTGAGGTTTTTTACCTAAAGTTATGACTGAAATCAACTTTTCAAGTTTCGAAAGCTCTCGAATAGGGAAACATGCATAAAACCCAAAGGAATGACCAGGCGACCGAACCTATAGTGCCAGCAAGTCATAAATGACTTGGGGTCGCAACAGGAAGGTTTTAATCGACAGAAAAGAGGCACAAACACGCAAATAACATGAAGGGTCATTCTAACATCCACTACTAAAAGGACTTTCGTTCTCGAAAGTAAGATTCAAGAAGTACCTGAGGGCTCAAATAAGCTGGGGAACGGCTCCCGTATCTCCCACTTGGTCTCCCAGGTAGCCTCCTCAACTGGACGGTCCCTCAAACGGACCTTAACTACATGAATGGCTCTCGACCTCAGCTACCTCATATCTCTGGCCAAAATAGCAACTAGCTCCTTAATATAGGTTAGGCGATCATCCAACTCGACGGCATCATACTGGAGTACATGAGACTCATCTGGAACATACCAGCGTAATATCAAATCATGGAAAATTTGTAAAATAACTTAGAAAGATGGAGGTAAAACTAACTCATAAACCCATCACCAGCTGCCCTCAAAATCTCAAAAGGCCCAATATACCCTGAACTAAGCTTGCCCCGCCTCCCAAATCTCATCACGCCCTTCATGAGCGATACACGACGGAATACCTGCGATCTGCATAACTCTCCTATCTACTCTGAGTCGTCCTGAGCCTATCCTGAATAAACTTCACATGCTCCAATGTCTTATGGAACATATATTTGCCCCTCGGCCTAGGCTGCATAGACTCAAACCAACCAACTAGAGTGTGACAACGCCTACCATATAAAGCCTCAAACAGGGCCATCTGAATGCTAGAATAGTAGCCGTGGTTGTATGCAAACTCCACCAAATGCAAGAAATGATCCCACTGACCCCCGAAATCAAAAACAAAGGCCCGCAACATATCCTCAAGAACCTGAATAGTACCCTCCTACTGGCCATCTTTCTGCGGGTGAAAAGGTGTGCTAAAATCGACATGGATGCCCAACTCCTCCTGAAGTACTCTCCAAAAGCTGGAGGTGAACTGTGAACCCCAGTATGAAATTATAGAAACATGCACACCATGTACACGGACTACCTCCCAAATGTAGATATAGGCTAACCTCTCAGCACTTAAAGAAGAACGAATAGGGATGAGTGTACTGACTTTGTCAATCGATCCACGATGACCCAAATGTTGTCAACACCTTTAGAAGTCCGTGGCAATCGCACAATAAAGTCCATGGTGATGCGATCCCACTTCCACTCAGGAATCAGTAATCTCTGCAGCTCTCCACCTGGCCTCAAATGCTCGGCCTTCACCTGCTGGCAACACATGCAACAAGACACATAGTCTGAGATGTGTCTCCTCATTCCGCTCCACCACTAGTGCTACCTCAAATCATGATACATCTTAGCTATGCTCAGATAGATGGAATATCTTGAATCATGGGCCTCGCTAAGGATCAGCTGGATTAAATCCCCAACTCTAGGAACACACAAGCTGCCAGCAAACCTCAAAACCCTATCTGAATCTAGGGTAACCTGTCTTGCATCACCTAACAAAACTCTGCCTTTGAGTGCCACCAACGCCTCATCCTCAAATTGACGACCACAAATCTTTTCAAGTAGAGATGACTGAACCCCCAAATAACGTAACACTCGGCTGCAATCTGAAACATCAAGCCTGATCATTTGATTGGCTAAAGATTGAAAGTCCATAGCCAATGGTCGCTCAGGAAAAAAAATGAATGCTAGACTACCCATACTTCTGCCCTCCGACTCAAGGCGTCCACTACTACATTCGACTTGCTAGGGTGGTAATGAACAGAGAGGTCATAGTCCTTCGGGAGCTCAATCCAACGGCGCCGCCTCAAATTAAGGTCCCTTTGGCTCATAATGTACTGAAGGCTCTGGTGATCGGTATAGACCTCACAATGAACTCCATAAAGGTAATGCCTACAGATCTTAAGCGTGAAAACTATCGCTGTCAACTCCAGATCATGAGTGGGGTAGTTGTGCTCTTGCAGCTTAAGCAGCCTCGACGCATAAGTTATAATTCGGCCCTGCTGCATCAGAACCCAACCCAAACCAACGCTGGATGCGTCACAATAAATGGCGAAGCCTTTGCCCTCAACTGGAATAGTAAATATAAGAGCGGTGGTTAGCAACTTCATAAGCCTTAGAAACTCCTCTCACACTCCTTAGACCACACAAAGGGAACATCCTAGCGATTCAACCGAGTCAGAGGTTCTACTATAGTGGTGAAACCCTTGACAAAGCACCTGTAGTACCCTGCCAACCTGACGAAGCTCCAGACCTCAGTCACAGAAGTGGGCCTAGCCCATTCACCAATAGCCTTAATCTTCATCGGATCTACCATAATGCCATCCTTGGACATCACGTGACCCAAGAATGCTATAGACTCAATCCAGAACTGGCACTTTTAGAACTTGGCATAAAGTCGATGATCTCTCAAAGTCTGGAGCACTATTCTCAGAGGCTGCTCATGCTCACCATGGCTCCGCGAGTATACCAAGATGTAATCAATAAAGACTATGATGAATGAGTTGAGATACCGCCTGAATACACGTGTCATCAAGTACATGAAAGTGGTAGGAGCATTAGTCAATCCAAAAGACATCACTAGGAATTCATAATGGCCGTAACGAGTCCTAAATGTCGTCTTAGGGATGTCCACTACTCTAACCCTCAGCTGATGGTAGCCAGATCTCAAGTCAATCTTCGAAAACACGGCGGCACACTGAAGCTTGTCTAATACATCATCAATGCGAGGCATGGGGTAACGATTCCTCACCATCACCTTATTCAGCATTCTGTAATCAATACACATCTGCATTGTGCGATCCTTCTTCTTCATGAACACGACTAGGGTACCCCAAGGAGATACACTAGGCCGAATGGACCCCATACCCAAGAGGTCCTTAAGCTGAACATTGAGCTCCTTGAGCTCTACAGGTGCCATACGGTATGGAGAAATAAAATAGGACGGGTACCCGAGTCTAAATCTATGGCAAAGTCAATACCTCGCTCTTGGGGTAGGCCATGAAGTTCGGCAGGAAATATATCAACAAACTCTCGAACTATAGGAACGGAACCAACTGTAGGGTCCTCTCGACTAACAACTCTATCATACGCCAAATATGCCAAGCAGTCGCTATCTACAAGCCTCTGGGCCTGAATAAAATAAATCATCCCAACTGGCATGCGTTTGCAAGAGCCCTACCACACCACTGGCGGAATACCAGGCATGGCTAAAGTAATGGTCTTGGCATAGCAATCCAAGACGGCTCGATGAGGGGATCGTCAATACATTCCTAGAAACACATAAAAATCCACCATACACAGTACAACAAGATCAACTAGAGTGTCCTGCTCCTGAATAGTCACCACAGGATCTACTAACCTGATCCACTACTAAAGAATCCCCTACTAGGGTTGAAACAGACAAAGGCACAGATAAGCTCTCAGGACGCACTCCCAATAGAGGCGCAAAAAAAGCCGACACATATTAATAAGTAGAACCAGGGTCAAATAAGGCTGAAGCGTACTGATGGCATAAAAGAACCGTACCTTTGATCACATCATTGGATGCCTTGACATCTGCTCTAGTTGGAGCTGCATAGAAATGGCCGTAGGCACCTCTACACCACGCATCCACTCGATCGCCTGTCGTGCCTCCCCGAGAACCTCACCCTGCTGCTAAACTCCTCCCCTAGCTGGAGATGCTACCGCTGAGACCGGTCTCGTCGCCTGAGGAGCTGGTAAGGTTGACCTAGACACAGGGTACTCCTTTGCCAAATGACCAAGCTCCCCACAAGTGAAGCAACCCTGCAACAATCTGCTCACCGCTGAAGGCCAGCTACCCCGACCTGATGCACCTGACTTGAAACCATCTCGCCCGTGACTCTGGCCGGCACTATGCCCACTCTAATGGTGCTGGACACCCTCTGAAATTTGTAATACTGCATTATATAGGTGAGTAGACTGATCTGACTGGAACCCTTAATGTCCCTTATCTCGAGTATCCCTCGGCCTTTGACGGGTCCCGCTGCCCCCGTGGTACTCGCGATGGAGCTGCTCAATGGTGCGGGCATGGTCCACCACATCTAGGAAAGAATGGCCCGTTATTAACATAGACTGCAACTCAATCCTCAATTGCAACCTCAAACCTCTAATGAAACATTAGACTCGCTCCTCCTCTACAGGCAGAATCATTGTGGCATGACGGGACAACTCCTGAAATCTTGCCTCGAATCAGATACTGTCATGGAGCCCTGCTCCAACCTCGAGAACTCATCACAAAGCCAATTCCTAATGCTCCGTGGACTAAATAGGGCCAGAAAAGCCTCTGAAAACTCCTTCCATGATACAGGTGGTGACCCAGCTGGCCTAGTCCCAATAAAGGAACGCCACCACTGTCTGGCCGGTCTATCTAACTCATATGCCGTAAAGTCTGCTCCCCTAGACTCCACTACGCCCAAGGTCTACAACCGCTCCTGGCAAGTAGTGATAAGCTCATGGGCATCCTCCCCTGCAGCCTCTAAAAACCTTAGCGGTGAAAGGTTGAGAAACACCCCGAGCATCTTCTGCTCCCCCGTCCAAAGGGTCCGGCTGAACCGAGGCTGGTGCTGGCTGTTGATGAACCTCTAGAGACTCTACCGCAGCCTGGGCTTCTTTTGCCGAAACCAACTCTAGGACTTGTGCTGGGGCCGGCTACTACTGCTGCTGTTGCATACCCCCAGTAGCAGCTAGGATCTAGGCGAGCATACACTGTAGGTCTGGGGCGGCAACTGGTGCCGGCAGTGGTTGGGCTAGTCCATGCTCTACCCGCTCAGGAGGAATCTACTTTCTACAAGGCTCTAGCTCCAGCTCTGAAATCCTCTCTCTATCGCGGTCTGCTGTCGCAGCACCACCTCGACCTTGGGGTCGACTGCTACTGCACGTGTGAGCCATCCTTCAACAGAGTGAAGCAAGTGAGTTTCATGAAACCAATCAGGCAACGACACACGAACAGGAATCAAAATGAGAAAACCTTCTACGAAAACCCTGTAAGCTCCCAAAGATAGGTCACAGACGTATCTCCGCCAATTCAAAGGATTCTACTAGATGCTAGCTCTGTCCAAGTGACACCAACGAACCTGGAGCTCTGATACTAACTTGTCACGACCAAATTTCTCGAGTCATGATGGTGCCTACCACCCCACTAGTAGGTCATCCAAAACCCTATCCCACAACTGAACAGTAATGGGACTAAGGGTGGAAACTAACCTCAACTAAGCGAAGCATCAAACACAACACACAAAGAAGGCTGAAGCAAAAAAAAACTATATAAACAAGACACCTCCCAAAACCTGGAAGTCACAAGTACAGAAATAAGAATACAAGTCCAAAAAGTGGACCATAGAAACATATTGTCTCGATAGCAAAAGACAAGTCAAAATATAAATACAAAAGAAGAAAGGTAATCCCAGACCTCCATTTGCTCACCCTCGTCTCCTGAACAGACACTTGCAGGCTTGAACTCAACGCTAAGAAGTGGTGCTCGGACCTGCATCACGAAAATAGATGTAGAGTGTTGCATGAGTACCAAAAAACAAGGTACCCAGTAGGAAACATAGGCCGACTGAGATGGAAAGGAAAAAACGACCAGACAAGATAGAATCCAACACAACAGAGGTCAAGATAAAAGGAAGTGAGAAAGCGGAAAGCAAAGCTAAGAACAACAAAGCTAAATCCCACTGAGCCCCCCATTAGACTAGCTGGGCACAATCGTGCGCAACTTTAAATAAAACCCGAACGATCCCCCATAAGCTCAACAGGTACACAGAAGAGCTATTCTACAGAAACGAAGAAAGACCCAACTATAAAAGCCTCAACACCCATGGGTCCCGGACCAAAAAAGATAATACCTGGGCCCTACGCAATCATCAGTCACAAACTGGAAATAAAAGACTCTAATTGTGTAACGTCTGCCTTTGACTAGAACAATACCTGGGGCCGGCCCAATCATCAGTCAAGAGCTGGAAATAACGTGTTCTAACCATGTAACGTCGACCTAAGACTAGAGCTAAACAACGTATGCTCAACAGTCTAGCGCTTGAAATTCCGGCTCCAACCGGGTAACCTCACCTGTGCATCTGAGACCAGTAACCTATGGGCAACAACCTCATGCTGGAAATATCGGGCTGTATTCGTGTAACGGAAGCTGCGGACCGGAGCTAGTATCCTATACCTGAAAGCCTAGCTCTGCAAATATCGGATGCTAACCGAGTAACGTCAGCTGCTACTGGAGCTAACAATCTCGAACAGGATAAAGCCACCACAAAACAATACCACGCAAGGCTAAACACCACGGGCTGCCGCCCCCACATGGATATCAACCGAAGGCCCCTAGCCTATCATAATCCAACTGACAATCGGCATAACAACAACATCTTCCTGCAGCACCCAGAATCGCAGAAATAAGAGTAAAAGAATCAGAACCATTGAAGCCAATGAGTATCCGAAAACCTGGGACTTCAAATAACCGAAAACCCACAACTGAGGAGGGAGATATGAATTTTTGAATGTTTCATCAAAATGAGCTTAACCTTCATTAATAACCACTACCACCCGCTCTTCTCCATGAACGCGGCCCCCAGGCCCCGAGAACGCGGAGGGAAACTAACCACTACTCTGCGAACGCTGAGGCAAACCCGCAACAGCTCTACGAACGTGGCCCCAAGCTCGCAAACTCGGAGAGCAAGAACACCCCCACACCACAGACCTTCGCGAACGGGGAGAAACTTTCACGAATGCGAAGCACAAGGTCAGGGACCTCCGCGAACGCGGCCCTTTGCCCGCGAATGCGGAGTAGGCACTCTTAAACATCCGCTAAGACGGAGCCTATCCTGCGAACGTGGAGGGTAAATGTGTCTCCATTTTTAACAGCTCCAACAGCTGAGTTTTGGGTAACTCAAAAACATCGACGGGGTGCTCGGGAATCGTTCGGAACCCCGTGGATGCAAACGAAATATGGCAACCCCTCGAATTCAACGTTCTGGCCTCTATGGCCCAGTCGAAATTTCCAAATGAGGTTGTTTCGACAATAATTGGGTCCCACACCCAATTGGCCATTTTCTCCAATTTCCACCAGAGTCCTCAGAATTTGATCGGAAGCTCCAGAGGTTCTCGAAGGGTCATTCTAGACCAAAATCGGCAATGCAGAACTAATCGTGCTGACGAAATTTCCATTCGAGCGCATTTACCAAGAATATTCACAAATTCAACTTTAAGCCAAATTTTGAATGCTACAGAGCTAACTGGCCCCAAAATCACACTGGAAACCTCAGGACTCAGGCAAACCATGCTTCTTGCCTAATTTTGCCTTTTCAAAGCTGATGGAATCGTCAAAATTCCCATCAAAGGTCGTTTACCTGAAGTTATGACTGAAATCAACTTTTCAAGGTTCAAAAGCTCTAAAATAGGAAAATAGGCATAAAACCCAAAGGAACAACCAGGCGACCGAACCTATAGTGCCAGCAAGTCATAAATTTCTTCGGGTCGCTACCGGAAAGCTCTAACTGACAGACAAGAGGACCAAACACGCAAATGACAAGAAGAGTCATTACAACATCCACTACTAAAAGGACTTTCATCCTCGAAAGTAAGAGTCAAGAAGTACCTGAGGGCTTAAATAAGCTGGGGAACTGCTCCTGCATCTCCCATTCAGTCTCCCAGGTAGCCTTCTCAACTGGACGGTGCCTCCAACGGACCTTAACTACAGGAATGTCTCTCGACCTCAACAGCCTCACATCTCTTGCAAAAATAGCAACTGGCTCCTGAATATAGGTCTGGCGATCATCCAACTTAACGGCATCATACTGGAGTACATGAGACTTATCTGGAACATAGCGGCGCAGCATCAAAACATGGAAAACTATATGAAAAGCTAAGAATGCTGGAGTTAAAGCTAACTAATAAGCCACCTCACCAACTGCCCTCAAAATCTCAAAAGGTCCAATATACCTGGGGCTAAGCTTGCCCCGCCTCAAAAATTTCATCACGCCCTTCATGGGCGATACACGGAGGAATACTCTATCATCCTCAACAAAACTCAGCGGTCGGCGCCTGCGATCTTCATAACTTTGTTGTCTACTTTGAGCCAATCTGAGCCTGTCCTAAATCAACCTCACATGCTCCAATGTCTCCTGAAACATATCTGTACCCCTCGGCCTAGGCTTCGTAGACTCAAACAAACAAATTGTAGTTCGACAACGCCTACCATGTAAGGCCTCAAACGGGGCCATCTAGATGATAGAATGGTAGCTGTTGTACGAAAACTCAACCAAATGAAAGAGCTGATCCCACTAAGCCCGAAAATCCATAACACAGGCCCGTAACATATCCTCAAGTACCTGAATATTATGCTCCATTGGCCATCAACCTGTGGGTGAAAAGTTGTACTAAAATCGACATAGGTGCCCAACTTCTCCTGAAGTATTCTCAAAAAGCTGGAAGTGAATTGTCAACCCCGATCTGAAATAATAGAAATAGGCACACCATGAAGACGAACTACCTCCCGAATGTAGATACGGGCTAACCTCTTAGAACTGAAAGAAGAATGAATTGGGATGAAGTGTGCTGACTTGGTCATTCGATCCACGATGACCCTAATGCTGTCAACACCTCTAGAATTCCATGGCAATCCCACAACAAATTCCATGGTGATGCCCTCCTACTTCCACTCATGAATGGGTAATCCCTGCAGCTCTCCAGCAGGCCTCAAATGCTCGGCCTTCACCTACTGGCAACATAGGCAACGAGACACATAGTCTTAGAAGTCCCTCCTCATACCGCTCCACCAGTAGTGCTACCTCAAATAATGATACATATTAGCTGTGCCAAGATGGATGGAATATTTGGAATCATGGGCCTCGCTACGGATCAGCTGGATCAAATCACAAACTCCAGGAACACACAAACTTCCAGCAAACGTTAAAACCCCATCTGAATCTACTGTAACATATCCGGCATCACCTGCCAAAACCCTGCCTTTGAGTGACACAAATGCCTGATCCACAAACTGACAACCACAGATCTGATCAAGTAGAGATGACGTACCACCATATAAGCTAACATTCAGCTAGAATCTGAAACATCAAGCCTAATCATCTGATTGGCTGAAGACTAAATGTCCATTGCCAATGGTCGCTCCGAAACAGAAAGGAAGGCTAGATTACCCATACTCCCTGCCCTCTGACTCTAGGCATCCGATACTACATTCGCCTTGCCCGGGTGGTAGAGAATAGAGAGCTCATAGTCCTTCAGGAGCTCAATCCAATGGCACTGTCTCGAATTCAGGTCCCTCTGGCTCATAATATACTGAAGTCTCGAGTGATCGGTATAGATCTCACAATGAACCTCATAGAGGTAAGGCCTCTAGTTCTTAAGCTTGAAAACTACTGCTGCCAACTCCAGATCATTAGTGAGGTAGTTTCGCTCATGCAGCTTAAGCTACCTCGATGCTTAAGCAATAACTCGGCCCTGCTGCATAAGAACACAACCCAAACCAACGCCGGATACGTCACACTAAATCATGAAGCCCTCACCCTCAACTGGAACAATCAATATAGGGGTGGTGGTAAACAACTCCTTAAGCCTAATGCAAAGGAAAAATCCAGACAAGTCAACCGAGTCAGAGGTGCTGCTATAGTGAAGAAACCCATGACGAAGGGCCTGTAGTACCCTGCCAACCCAACGAAGCTCCGAACCTTAGTCATTGAAGTGGGCCAAGCCCAATCACGGATAGCCTCAATCTTCACTAGATCTACCATAATACCATCCATCGACACCACGCGCCCCAAGAATGCTAGAGACTCAAGCCAGAACTCACACTTTGAGAACTTCGCATAAAGCCGATGATCTCTCAATGTCTGGTGCACTATCCTTAGATTCTGCTAATGCTCACCATGACTCCGCGAGTAAATCAAGATGTCATCAATACTGACTATGATGAGAACCCATGTAGCCAACGAGAATCTGAACGCCTAGGAATTTGAATCACCAAAAATTGACAACGGAGGAGGGAGATATGAATTCTTTAATTTTTCATCACAATGAGCTCAACCTCTATTTATAACCACTGCCACCAGCTCTTCTCCGTGAACGCAGCCCTCAGGCCCCGCGAACAAAGAGGGAAACTAACCACTACTTCACGAACATGGCCCAAGGACCGCGAACGTGGAGGAAAACCCGCAACAGCTCTGCAAATGCAGCCCCAGTCTCGCGAATACGGAGAACAAGAACACCCCCACACCAAAGACCTCCGCGAACGCGGAGCACAAGGTCACAGTCCTCCGCGAACGCAGCCTCTGGCCCGCAAATGCGGAGTAGGTACTCTTACTCCTCCGCGAACGTGGAGCCTATCCCGCAAATATGGAGAATAAATGTGTCTACATTTTTGACAGCTGCAACAACTGAGTTTTGGGCAACTCTAAAACTTCGACGTGGTGCTCGAGATTTTTTTGTCACCCCGTGCGTGCAAACGAGATATGCTACCCCCTCAAATTCGACGTTCCAAACTCAATGGCGCATAAAAAATTTCCATACGAGGTCGTTTAGAAAAAAAGTGGGTCCCACACCCAATGAACGATCTTAGCCAATTTCCACTGAAGTCCTCGGATATGGATCGGAATCTCCTGGAGGTTCTTGAAGGGTCATTCTAGACAAAACTCACCATTTCAAAACTAACCGCGCTAACGAAATTTCCATCCGAGCGAGTTTACCAAGTATGTTGACCAAAGTCATCTTTAAGCCAAATTTTGAAGTCTAAAGAGCTAACTGGCCCCCAAATCACACTAGAAGCTCCAGGAGTCAGGAAAACCATGCTTCAAGCCTAATTTTTCCACTTCGGAGCTTATGGAACTGTCAGAATTCCAATCTGAGGTAATTTACCTGAAGTTATGATGGAAATCAATTTTTCAAGGTTCAAAAGCTTCAGAACAGGAAAACAGGCATAAAACCCAAAAAAACGACCAGGCGACCAAACCTGCAGTGCCAGCAAGTCATAAATGACTTGGGTTCGCTACAGGAAAGCTTTAACCGACATAAAAGAGGCACAAACATGCATATGACCTGAAGGGTCATTACAATACATCGTTTAAGCTTGGGTGTGGCTTCGACTTGCTTTTCCTTGTATTTTGTTTCAACTTTTCTTCATCTTTTCATTTTTTTATCTTGTTATTTCCTTTTTGCTGCCACACCATCTAAAAATTTTCCTCTTTTCTTAATACAAAACTCTTTCATTCCCCTTTCTTTTCTTGTTTTCCTTTATAGTAGCTATCCTCAACTTAGGCTTTTAGCTTGAGTTGAGGTTGATGATGTCTAAGGAGGGACCAGGGCTAGAATAAAGGTTATCAATCATGACGGGGAAGGTGAATTGGGTAAATCAAAAGAATGGTCTAATTTAGGCTTACTAATTTGGATCAAAGGGAGAATTTTCATTTGATTGGTTATTTTTAGGCTTAGTGGACTCAATTTCAAAATTGACATATGATCCTTTCCTTCTTAAAAGTTAAATAATCTAAGAAAGACTAATGGGGCAAATTCTAGATTGACTATATCGTAGAAATGTCCCAATAATCTCACACACACATGGCACATCATTTCACTATCAATTCATTAGTGTATCTGGTTGATGCTTCACCTTATGTCATTTTATCCTATCATGTCATACAAATATCCTACATAGTTGAATTGTATTAACACAGTTATAGCACAAAGAACACAAAAAATTAGAGAGATATCAATTTCATGAACTATCGAGAGATATCAATTTCATGAACTATTGCCCATATAAAGCATTGTGAAATGACCCCAATGCACTAAAATAAAAAATTAATAGTGAAGAAATACCTGTGATTCCTAAGCACCAAAGAACTAGCTAGAGGCGTGGGGGTCCATCGGTGTAGATCCTGATGCATCAGTGTTCGCCTCTGTAAACACCTATGTGGTGCCACAAGTAATACCCTCTAGAACAACCCTTGGAGCACAATAAGTAATGCCCCTCAAGCTCAAAGCTCCAGCGACCTGCTGCCGAACTTTCTCCAATCTGACATCCTCATCCTCTCTAGACCGTTGCAGAGAAACCTCGTGTTCACGTTGTTTCCATATCCTCGTTTGCTCTACATCACCCACACAAATGCCTGCATCAACCTGTGTACGCTTTCCAGTCGCATGAGTAGTGTCTGTATCTCTAAACGTAGCCAATAAGATCTTATCTCCAGTCTCTACGGGTGAAGGACCAGGTGGTGCATCAGTAGATGTATCAGCTGATGCAGCAGCTAGTGTATCGACATCAACTCAGAGTCTATCCAACTCTGTCTGGAAGCCCTCGAGATCTCAAGTCAATGTAGTCTGGGGCAAGGCTAGCATTTCTAACTCAAAGGCATCTATCCTCCACTAGGTAGCCTAAGTGTGCTCCACTATCACAACTTTCATCCCTGTTTCTTACTTCTCAATAGTAGTCCAGATCCAGGGTCAAAGGTATTGCAGCAACTGAGTCTCTAACCACTTAAGTCTGGCGACTGGAATAGTGGAGAGACCTGATGCAGTAAAAACACGTGATGTCCTATCAGTTGGTGCAGATGTAGGGGGAGGGGTAGTCACAACAGGCTCAGTAGTGGTAGCTAGAATATCACCCTCTCCTGGCTGCTCCTATGCAAGTACCTCCCTCATGGCTAGCATGTAAAACTGGATGTCGTGCCTTGGTTCAACCGGGTTTTCCTCATCCCAAATAAAAATGACATCCTTGGTGTGAGTCACCTCAATCAATGCATCAACCACACCAAGAACTATAATAGTGGCCTCCCTGCATAGATGGAGGATAAGGCATGAAAGCGGAAGGGTAGTAGTCTTCCAATATGCCCGCTCATGGATCTCAAAAATAAAAATGCAGGTAAAATCAATCTCACCTAAGCAATTAGGCAAGCAACCATCACGGCTTGGTCTAATGTCAAATGGTCATCCATAATAGTCGGGGATAGTCTAGCACAGATAATGGACCACAAAAACTTTGCAGCAAAAGCAATGGATGCCTTTTTAATAGGGGTGGAAAAATCATGAACCCCATCTGTTTCGACACCTTGATCAACAATATACCCGGCTACCAATCTCAGCAAGTCCTCTTTTTGAGCCACATCCCTAATTGCTGCTTTCTTCTAGACTAACTGCATCTGGTAGTCAAAATCCACCATTGAGATGGCTGATCATGTGATGGACCATAAATAAAGTGGCGAACTATGCACTTGGACAAATCTATGGGAATGTCCACTACCAAAGTGACCAGAAAAGGAGGGTAATCAAAATATCTGGCCTTCGGAAGTGCGACATTCTTTACCATTGCCGCATATGAGGCACAAGACTCATGAACTATGATAGCACTATATGTTCCTGGTGGGTCACTCATCCACATACACCTGTACTTCCTAAATAATTCGTGTATGGCTGGAGCGATGTGAAGACTCCCGGTGAGTACCTGTTGCTCCTCTGTGATAGGCCTGACACTCTTTACTAGGCATTCTATTTGATGGAATCTAAATAAATCTCAAACATGCCTATTACACACCACTGATTTGGCTCACCCGCAACTTGTACTGGGTTAGAGGATTTGGTAGGTGATGCATCATCGGTGTCTCTTGACTGGTGTGAGTGAGAATCAGAGTCTTAACCTTATTGTGATCCGAAGCATCACTCGGACTGAGAGTTAGATACTGACCCTACTGTGATGAAGCCTCCTAGCTAGATGACTCAGCTCCCTCTTAAGACAGGGGAGCCGAACTACCTCTAGGTGATTGGAGTTCTTTGGGTGAGCCCTCTCTCAAATTAGGAATCCATTCCAAACCACTCTGTTAATCCTTAGAGGTCCCATCCCTCCACTCATATGGGGAAGTAGCCCCAGCCTAGGAAGAACGTTCGGTTGACTTGCCCCTCCTCCTTGAAGTAACTTTTGGCTGCATAGTACCTGTGGAAGACTTGTAAGTACCATAGAAATGCCATAAGATAGCAAGAAAACTGAAAAACAAAACACAGAAACCTAAATTTTGTTTTGTAGGAATTACTCTATTTTTGGTCCTACGGTTGGGTTCCTACTGACCATAGAAGTCTCTACGGGCTATAGGACCCAATCGTAGGAAAGGAAGCCTATTTTGAAGTTTTTAAAGTTGGAACCATGTTTTTCTAGTACGGTCCATCCAAATTTCTACGGATCATAGGTCAACCCGTAGTTTCTAACATAGGCTACTCGTATGTGCCATTTTAGACTACGAGACTATTCTACAAGCCGTAGAAATTTCTATGGATCGTAGATAATCTCCGTAGTCCCCAAATTATATCCTTAAGCATGTCAGTTCTTGTACGGTCCTTATATATGGTTCGTAGAAATTCCTATGACCCATAGATAGAAGTCGTACAAGTCTTGATGTGGGATGGGCAACACTGACCTCTAAGTCTTGTCTACAAGGGGCAACTACGGATATTTCAAATTTCTACGGTCCGTAGAAGAACTTCATAGGTCTGAAAAACCCAGATTAGTGTGCCATTTCTCCCTTAAAAGGTAACATCTTAAATTCTAACAACCCTAACCTAATCATGCTTTTCATAATTTACATTCATCATTAACATCACAACAATTAACCATCATCTCTCGAGTTTTCTAAAGAATTAAACTAACATTTAACCCTAGGTCAAGTTTTAATCCAATTAAATTTATGAAAAATCCATGACACATATGCAATCAATCGAAAATATGCACGATACTACCATCCCAATGGTTGATTTATACTATTAACTCATCAATTTAACTAACAACATCTCAACCCTAAGTCAAGTCACAACTTCAAATTTCAAATAAATGGAATTAATCAATGGTGAAGGTCTTACCTTTCTAATTGAAATTGAAGTTGTGTATGTGTGGTCTCATGCCCAATACTTGAATGCCCTACTTCACTATGATCCACAACTTCCTCAAAATGGATTGCTAGAGGGTGAGGATTATGGGGAAAGAAAAGGAAAATGATGAAGAAGTTGAAGATAATGGAGTGTGTGGGTTATTTAAGTGATAAATGTAGAAGTTCATGTAAGGGTGGGAAGTTTTGGGGTTGTAATAGTTTGGGATCGGGAGATGAATGAGGGAAAAATTTAAATTTGCTGATTTCATTTGAGGGTTACAGGTCGAGTACGCAAAATTGAAACTTACTGGGCCTTACGAAAGCCTGTCTACGGACCGTAGGAATTCCTAGTGGATGTAGGAATTCTTTTGGTCTGTAGAAAGCTTTCGTAGATCGACTTCACACTTAAACAAATTAAGAAACATACTTGGAGTCTACAAGTATATACTATGGACCATAGAGATTTCTATGGTTCTTATCGTGCACTGGTAGACCAACAGTTGAGGTTGTACTAGGATTTAAATTCTATGGGCACTATCTATGATTCGTTGAATAAACTAAGTCCGTAGTAATTTTTACGACCCGTAGGACACATCTGTAGGACCCTCTACTCTTTAAAATTTTCCAGATTTTTCTTTCTTTCCTGCATATGTGGCAAATATTAGGCCTTCTTTTTTCATTTTCTTGACACTATTTTGACACGGACCCTAAGTTAACCTATTATACTCTTAAAAACAAAAATTTCAAAGGGAAAACTCAAAAAATAACTAAACTAAACATCTTGGGTTACGTCCCAAGCAGCACTTTATTTAACATCGCAGTACGACGCAGGCTACTTGATTACTCAGACTTCATCAATATCCCATTCTTGAATCACCTATTTGACTTCCTCCGACTGTCTCATGTAGAGTTTTATCCTTTGGCTGTTCACTTTGAACCTTGTTACCTCATAATTCTCAAGTTCAACCATTCCATGTGAAAACACTTCTACTACTCGGAACGGTTCCGTCCACTTGGTCTTGAGTTTGCCAGGAATTAAGCAAAACCTTGAATTAAAGAGAAGAACCAAATTACCAACAACAAATTCACGCGTTTCAATCTTTTGATCAAGGTACTTCTTCATCATTTTCTTTATATACGGCTGAACTTTCATATGTTTTTAGGCGAAACTCATCAAGTCCATTTAGCTCATTTAACCTCTAATTTGATGTGGCACCCCAATCTAGATTAGACTTCTTGAGTTCCCACGTATCTTTATGCTATAGCTCTACAAGCAAGAGACAAGACTTCACAAACAAAAGTTAGTTAGAAGAAATACCTATGGGAGTCTTGAATGCAGTCCGATATGCCAATACAGCATCATCAAGTTTTCTTTACCAATCAATTCCGTTCCCATTCATAGTCTTTGCAAGAATTTGCTTGATCTCTCTATTTGACACTTCAACTTGCCTACTAGACTATAGATGGTATGGAGTTTGCACACTATGACGAAAGCCATATTTCTCAAGCAATGCTTTGAACAACTTATTACAAAAATGGGAACCTCCATCACTGATAATTGCCATCGATGTAACAAATCTAGAGAAGATACTCTTTTTCAAGAATGCAATGATACTCTTTCCTTCATTCTTTGAAAGTGCAACAACTGCCACCCATTTTGACACATAGTCAACCCCTACAATTATGTACTTTATATATAACCATAAAGTCAAGGCCCCACATATCGAACAATTCAATCACCAAAAGTAGAGTAAGTGGGAGTTCTTGCTTCCTTGAAATACCTCCTTCTCTTAGATAGTGATCACCAAACTTGGCAAAATCATATGCATCTTGGTGGATAGTTGGCAAATAATACCCACACTACAAGATCTTATGAGTAGTTTGGATACCACTATGATGACCACAAACATGAGACGAATGACCACAAACATGAGACGAATGACAAGCCTCCAATATACTCATCATTTCAACCTCAGGAATGCATCGACAAATAATTCCATCTGCATAAATACGGAACATGTATAGCTCTTCACATAAAAACTTTTTCACATCGGACATGAATTTTCTCCTTTGGTGAAATGACAAATCTGTAGGCACCGCATCACTTGCAAAGTAATTAGTGAAATCTGTGAACCAATGGATAATATCATCTGGGGCAGCCAAAACATGATCGTCTTGAAATGTATCATCTATCTCAATTCCATCAACCAACTTAAATGTTTCTTCTTCTTCTAATCTTGACAGGTGATCAACAACTTGATTTTATTCCCTTTTCTATCTTTCACTTCGAAATCAAATTCTTATACTAATAGCACCTATCGAATTAGTCTCGGTTTAGCATCCTTATTTTCCAAAAGATACCTCAAATATGTGTGGTCAGTGTGCACAATAACTTTGGTGCCAAGAAAATAGGATCTAAATTTCTCGAATGATAAGACTATAACAAGCAATTCTTGTTCGGTGATGGTGTAGTACTTTTCAGCAACATTTAGAGCTTTGCTCGCATCGTATATGGGATGAAGAATCTTCTCAAGACTTTTCTCAAATACTATGCTAAGCACCACCCCACTCATATCACACAGAACTTTGAACTGTTTTCCCCAATCCGGTGGATAATGATCGGTGCAGAAATCAACTTTTCTTTTAACCTTTCAAATGCTTTCAGACAAGAATCATCGAACTCTAACTTTGTCTCCTTTTCATGTAACTTGCATAATGGGTGCGCTATCTGATAAATCTCTTATAAAAGGCAGCATGTCCCAGAAAGCTTCTTACCCATCATAGAGATAGGTGGGGGCGACTTTTCAATCATCTCGATCTTTACTCTATTAACTTCAATGCCCTTGTTAGATATCTTATTATCTAGAACTATGCCCTATTTCATGATGAGACAACATCTGATATTATCTCTGTCTCTGGCCTCCCCGAAAAACCATACATTTTGTCACGTCCACCTTGACCACCTGACCTACCTACTTGAGGACAACCTTGAGTACCCTAGGACTTCCCTTTGTTGATTGTATTAAGCTACATGGGCCTGAACCTTCTGACCCTGCTAACTTAGCTAACCCACAAGGTCGACTCGTAACAACCCTTACTAACCCTTTGAGATGACTTGGCTGAACCTGACTGGCCATCAATGCCTAAATAGCCGGAATGTGAACCCTGAGAAGTCTGAACCATTTGACCACTAGAACCTTCTGTGCCACAATTTGTAAACTATACAATGCTTGAACTAGCCTAGTAGGTTGAAACTATTATGGATTATCTCGGCCCAAAAACCCTCTACCATAGGATATAGACCTGCTAAAACCACCTTCATGATGGGGCCTCTTGTCCTACATCCATAGGCCTCATGACGGATCCCCTCAATGGTGCGTGTATGCTAAATTATGTGCAAAAAAGGAAAACTTGATGCAACCATATGTCTGTAGCCATCTAGAGTGGGAATGAGAGCCCTCGAACAAACCTGTGCACCCTCTTTGGCTCTGTCTACATTTGTGATAATAGTCTAATTACTTGTAAAATAATTAAATAATTAAGCGGTCTTTAGCAATCTAATAATCAAACTTATGAGATCGAGGTGGAATCCTACAAGGAATAATATTTCTGGAATTTGAAAGATTAAGAATTACAAGCTGCTAATCTGAATCTAAATGACGAATACAAAATGATAATATCAAATTAACTTTAGTAACAATTAAGGATTGGGGAAAATATATTTTCAAGAAAGGGATTAAAGGAGTTTAGGGAATGGGAAACTAATTGACATTCAAACGATCCATTACAAGTTAATATCATATGAATTCATTCATCAATGGGTAGTCTAGATTCATCTCAAGCACAAACATGCATTTCTAAATCACAAATTGTTTAATCATAGGGGTTCTTCTAAGACACTCGCATATATATCAAGCAAAATAATCTACTACCTTAATATAGATTTCTTTCTCATGCAAGTTGAGCATTCAACAATGGAACCCCAAATTCCTTTCCCAAGCAAACTAGGAATCAAAGATATTCTGCATTTATCAATTCAATTATCCACTTCATAAATTCATTCTCAATCAACCCATGAAGATCTAAGCTAGACTTCAGTGTGCACCCTCAAATTATAAATCAAAACATGATAATTCAATTGAAAGCAATCAATCAATTAAAAAAGCAATAAAGTGAAAACTCACAACGTAATAGATTTGTCTATCTCTAGTATAGAACCCCAATTCAAATAATCAATTACACGTACAATTAGTACATTCAAAACAAAGGAAAGAAGAAAGAATGAAAATTATTACAATTAAGAACTCAATCTTCAATCAAAAAATTGAATTGTTAGGCAACTTGTTCTCAAAGTCTTAACCCAAGCTATGAAAACTAAGAACTCTCCATTACAATGGAGAAATTTTAAGATTCCAAGATTAAAGATAAAAGATGATAGATCCGTTTTTAATCAGCCCTCATCAACTTTAGTAAGAATTGGATTTGAAAAGAATGCGTGAAATTTCAGTTTTGCCCCTGCTAAAAAACAATGCTACCCGTTAAAGCAACTTGTAGTTCGCTAAAGCAAACATAGCTAATGTGACCTGCCTTATCGCGAAAGTGAAGCCTAAGTTTCTAGGACCCTTCACTAAAGCGAGGTCCATGTGGTCACGGAAGAGACCCTTTGACCTCTTGTTGACCCTCACGAAAGTTACCGTAAGACCATGGTAGCGATACCGAGGCCTAATTTCTGCCAGTTTTTAGCTCTTTTGCACTATTTTCCATAAATTTCATTCATATTCCTTTAAAGCCATCAATACTTGAAACAAACACAAATCAGCGGATAGTTAGCTTGTTTTTCTACTTAAGTGCCACAAAATCATTGGGAAAAGACCTCAAATGACTAAAAGTCCCTGACTCACCTACACCCTCACTTTTAAAACTTTACTTGTCCTCAAGAAAAATAAAATCAAAACCATAAGAGGCACTCAATTTAAGCACAACATTTTCCCCACTTCATCTTAGGATCATGATCATGACTTTGGTTGGTACTAACAATTATCACGCATGCAAGTGATTTCCAATTCAAGCAACTCCCTCTATTCAAGCATTTTAACAAACAAAAAGAACTTTCAAGAATGATCAAGTGACAACAGTAATTATCAAGAAGTGACTCATAACCCATAGTCAATCAAACAACCTCCGTTGACTCGATTTTTGAATTTATCAACTTTACCAATCCATTCTAATTTGCATGCCCTCACAAGAAAGAAAATGTACCACAAACGCACACACAAATATTAACAAGACACGGGACAACAACACTAACACTCACACTCACTAAGAACATCTCATACACACAAGTAACAATATGCTCCTTCTATGGTTGCCAATCCTAGGGCAAGAACGAGTAAGTTTATTTCGGGAGTGTCCAAAATGGTTGTTAAAGAGTGTCGTACCACCATGCTTGTCAATGACATGGGTATTTCTCTTCTCATGGTGTACGCCCAATAAATAGAAGAGGAGAAACTCAAGGAAAGGTCTAAAGACGCTAAGAGGGCTCGGTCCAGTGATGGTAACTTCTCACACTCAAGGGCCGATAGGCATGGTCATTCTAGATTTTGACAAAGGTTTTCCGATCAAGGTTCCTATAATGCCCCTCCTAACTCCAACAAGGATAGGGAGTCCAACCCTAGACTTCAAGGAGGGAGTGGTGATGGTTATTCATTGACTACTTGTGCTAAGTGCGGGAAAAGTCATTATGGTAAATATCTAGCCCGTTCTAATGCATGCTTTGGTTGTGGCAAGATGGATCACAAGATAAGGGGTTGTCCCTTAGTGGCTAATAATGAAGGGGATAACCATCGACGAACTAAACCTCAAAATCTATCGAGTTCTAGTGGAAATCATAAGCAAAACTGATTCTATGCACTTCAAGTTCGTCAAGAGCAAGAGGGTTCTCCCGATGTGGTTACTGGTATGTTGAAAGTCTTTCACTTTGATGTTTATGCTTTGCTTGATCCGGGTGCTACTTTGTCTTTTGTGACGCCTTATATGGGTATGAGGTTTGATGTTGTTCCAGATGTATTGTTAGATCCTTTTCATGTCTCTACTCCGATTGGTGAATCCGTTGTGGCTAAGAGAGTCTATAGAAATTGCCCCGTCTCCTTATTCCATTGAGTCACTCATGTTGATCTTGTAGAGCTTGATAGGTTAGATTTTGATGTTATTCTTGGGATGGATTGGGCGCATTCTTGTTATGCTTCTATTGATTGAAGGACCTGAATGGTAAAGTTTCAATTTCCCAATGAGCCTATCTTAGAGTTGAAGGGGGGATATTCTATGCCTAAAGGTCTTGGTACTCGTGTTAAGCTTAGTACGGCCTTTCATCCTCAAACGGATGGGCAAGCGGAGCATACTATCAAAACTTTGGAAGATATGTTGAGAGCTTATGTAATTAATTTCAAGGGTAATTGGGATGATCATTTGCCTTTGATTGAATTTTCTTGTAATAATAGCTACCATTCTAGTATTGTCATGGCTCCGTTTGAGGCTATCTATGGATGGAGGTGTAGATCTTCTATAGGTTGGTTCAAAGTTGGTGAAGTTGCTTTGATAGGTCCCGAGTTCGTACATGAGGCTATGGAGAAAATTCAACTTATTAGAGAAAGGTTGAAAATGGTTCAAAGTCGACAAAACTCCTATGCCGATGTTAGAAAGAGATATTTAGAACTTGATGTGGATGGTTGGGTTTACTTGAAAATTTCACCCATAAAGGGTGTAATGAGGTTTGGAAAGAAATGGAAGCTTAGTCCCCGTTATGTAGGCCCATATCAAATCTTGTGATGTGTTGGTAAGGTTGCTTATGAACTTGACTTGCATAATGATTTGGCATCGGTGCATCCGGTTTTCCATGTCTCATTGTTGAAGAAATGTGTTGATGATCCGACGTCTATAGTGCCATTGAAGAATCTTGGCATAAAGGATAGTCTTTCTTATGAAGAAGTTCCGATTAAGATTTTAGACCGGCAAGTCCGAAAGTTAAGAAATAAGGAGGTTTCTTCCGTGAAGGTTCTTTGGAGGAATCAATTTGTTGAGGGTGCTACTTGTGAGGCTGAGGGCGATATGATGTCCCGATACCCTCATCTATTTCCTTTCAATCCTACTCTAGCTTGAGTTATCTAGTTCCTCGTGGTTCATTCTTTAGGTTTAATGTGTTTTAGTTATTTCCATGATTCCTTCATTATGCATATTCATGAAGAGTCTAATTTTTAGAAAATGAGCTAGCTTGATTGAATTATCTAAGATTATGTGCATTGAGTACGAGTTGCATAAGTCTTCATGAAATGATGTGTTGAACATGCTTTAGCTTGGAGTTGATGTTTTCCTCCTCGGATATGTGCATTATGTGATTACATTCTAGGTTGGGTTGCTAGCTGCTGTTCTTACCCTCCTTATGATGTCTTGATTCTCATTCAAGGATGAATGTTCCTAAGGGGGAGATAATGTAATACCCAGATTCGGAAGAATGGAAAAGTTCTTGATTTCTAAGTTACTGCCAGTAATGACGGAGACCACCTACGGTTCGTAGGTTGACTTAGGCCCCCATTAGTGGCGAGAAAAAGTTTTCAAAATGTCAACTTTCAGGACCCCAATATCGACCTGCCAGGATGGCCCATCGTCCAGTGTACAAGTCATAGATAGGACCTGTCGATGCAGGGTAAAAAATTGGCAGTCTCTGATTCTACCTAAGGAAGGACAAAATGGGTCGTAGGTCCAACCGTACGTAGGGGTCCAGTAGTTATTTTAAAAGGGGTCATTTGGTCTTTTCACCTAATGTCCTATTTAGTAATCTATGCAGGTTTATAACTTCTCCTAACACTAAATAAGCCCTTTTAATCCTTAAACTACCCTTTCCAATAACTTTACAAATTTCCCAAAAATTCTCCTCTCTAAAATATTCTCTCTCCAGAAGCTCGGAGAAGAAGAAGAAGAGGGCAAGATAGGGTTCAAGAAATCAAACTTTTCTTCATCAATCGCTTAATAAATCCAGACCCTAAGGTATGATAGTGTTCATCCATGGAGCCCTTTCCCCCATGGAATCCCTAAAATCTCAAATTTTCAACCTAGAAGTTCTCAATTGAATTAGGGATTTTCTTCCATTTATGGGTTCTTTGTAATGTTGCTACAATTGATTGACTTATGAACTTTGAAGTACAAAGTGAGTTGAATTACATGAAATTTGTTGAATTCCTATGAACCCATGCGAATACCCCCAAAATTTGAAGTTATGCTTTTGTTGATGGGTTGAATTATAAATTGATGAATTAAATGAAATTTCTATGAATCTATGCATGAATTATGATTACTAAGCTAGGACTTTTCATGATGAGGTTATGAATGACCTAAGGATGATTTTTATGAAAGTAAGTATGTTCGATCAATATTATTATTTTCCTCTATTATGTGGGTTTCTTAAATTATGATCAAATTGTCTTGTTTACGGTTTTCTAAGAATGAGTTGGTATTGAATTGCATGATTTAAGATGAATTCTTATGAACCCATGTATGCTCTATGAATTGTAAGTTATGAGCATGATGAATTAAATAAAATGAAATTTATGAAATCATGTATGCCTTTTATGAAGCTAATGATGAATTAAGGGTGCTTTGAGATTGAAGCATCAAAGTTTATGATATGTTCATGTTATGGTTGAGTTGTGACAGGGCTTCTCACGTAATACTCACAGTATGAATTTGAAAAGAACAAGAGGCGATTACTTATGTTCTTAAGGAGCTATTCTAATAAAGGAACAAGAGGTGACTACCTATGTTCCCTAACATAGAAAAGAGGCGATCACCCATGTCTGCTTATGATAATTTAACTATGTCTAATCCATATGCTTAGCACCGAGTGGACAAGTGGCTATTACCCATATCCCATAAACTATGTGCCACCATAGGATGATGGTCTTTGATAGACACTAGCTAGTGGATCCACGTAAGCTAAAAAGTTATGGTCCTAACTTGGCAAGTAGAACAACCCTCTTTCGGGGTAGGGTAGACACCGGATTCCACGTTGATAGCTCACATGGTCTTACATGTCGGTTAAGGCTATTTCCCATAACTAAGAACTATGGTGTTTTTATGATGTTACTCAAGTAAAGTAAAGATGGTTAGCTTGCTTTTGCCCTGATTTATGTTTCATATTTTCTAACCTTTATCATGTTTTAGCTTGGTCATTGTATGTCACAAAAATGTCCCATTTTAGCATGTTTTACATGTTTATGTGCATTGCTATCATACTTGGTACTTGATTGTACTAAGGCATACTCTTGCCTACACTGACTTGTTAATGTAGGGCCTGGTGATTCTCCACCTATTCGTAGCTAGAGCTTAGTAGAAGGATTGTTGAAGTCTTGGTGAGTCCTCATCCATTCGAGGACATAGCTTAGTTGTTATTACTTTCTTGTTTTTTTCGTTTTTGCATTGTATTGGGTTACATCCCAAACTTTATTTCTCAGTCTTATATTATATTGGCTTTGAGACATGAGATGTAGATTTTCACTATTTTCCTAAAAGCTTTTATATGTCATTGTCTTTTGAACTCTTAAATCTCTATGATCATGTATGTATGTATGCTAAGTGGCTTGTGTGAGGACTTTCGGGGTTTTGTACACCATGTCACGTCTAGGGGGTACCTTGGGTCATGGAAAGTTTATCCTTAACCGACGTAAACCATGTTAGCTATAACATGGAATATGGTGTCTATCCCACACTGAAAAGTTATTTCCTACTTGGCAAGGTAAGGACCATGAACTTGAGGTGAAGTTGATCCACTAGATAATGTCTATCTAAGACAAACCTATGGTGGAACATAGTTATGAGACATGGGTAATCGCCGCTATTCCACTCAGTTCTAAGCATAAATCCCCCGGAATAGTTATTAATTATATTCATCTTATTTTCCATAGAAAGGTACAATTTAGTAGTCAATCCAAGCTAAAGTTCATTAGGATAGCTCCGTAGTCTTGATTCAACTTAGGTTAGAAAAACTTTCAACCTGAGGAATCCTTTATGTGAGAAACCCTTTCACAATCACAACAACATCAATACTTCACTGTCAAAGCAACCTTAAATAAATTATATCAACTTCATGAGGAAACATGCATATCTTCATAAATTCATCTTACATAGTTCAAAAGCCTCATCATATGTTCATAGTCTAGAAATCTTGGATCATACATGGGTTCATGTAAATTCAACTTAAAAACATGTAATTACTCCAATTCATGAATAAAAAGACATAAAACAATCAATTGGATCATAATTGAAAAGAATACATGAGATTGAATAAGACCCTCATTTCAATTGGATATACGAACTTGTAAAATTTTAGAATATAGGAACATTATGGAGGAAAGGACTCCATAGGTAATTACTATCATACCTTGATGTCAAAAGCTGACAATAAATGCTGAATTGGGAGACTTGATCTTGAAACCCTAGTCTTCTTCTTTAGGATTTAGAAAGAGAAATTTTGGGGGAAGAACTTGGACAGATTTGTTGAAATTGAAGAATGATTTAGAATAGTTAGACTTTAGGATTAAAAGACTCATATAGGGTCTAGGATTTGGATAGAAATGACCTAGCCTAGGCATAAATAAATAAGGAAAATGACCAAAAAGTCCTTTAAATATAACTGTTGACTCGACCTACGTTGCAGACCTACGGTTTGTTGGTCCTTCTACGGGTCATCCAGGTCAACCTTAAAAAGATTCAGAAACTATTATTTGGATCAACATTTTGATGAATTCGATGTACGGCTCATAGGTCTTCCTACGGTCCGTACATGTCACCCATAGAAACAAACTTTGGCCTTAAAATTTCATTAAGTCAAGGAATGACCTACGAGACCTACCTATGACTCGTGCATAGGTTGACGAGCCATCCTGGTGAATAATAAAAACTGTTCTGAAACTTGACTTTTGAAAACTAATTCCCCACCACCTACTGGTGCCACCTACGGCCTGTAAATGTTTCTATGAACCCTAGGTGGGAGCCGTAGGTCATGCTTGCTACCCAAAATATGCATTCTTCCTTCTTTCCTGAATCTGAGGTATTACAATATCTCTCCCTTGGAAATATTAATCCTCGAATGAAACTCAAGGTTATATAAGAAGGGTAGGCGAGGATATCAAACAGCCCAACAAGAATTCAACTTAATCGAAAACACATAACCAAGGAGAAACTCCTAGCTTAACATATTCAAAAAATCATTTCATAGGGTATCCATGAAAGTCATACTCAAATGCACATAATCATGAAGAAATCAATCATAGCTAAGTCAAACTCTTAGAAGCAAGGTTTCATGAGCATGCATGCATGATGAAATATTAAAATGACTCAGACATGAAGATGAACAATGAGGAACTAAGAACCTCTAGCTAGAGTAGGATTGGAAAGAAAGAGACGGGTGTAACGGGACATCATATCAGCCTTGGTTTCCCAAGTGGCACCCTCAGCTCTTTTATTCCTCCATAAGACCTTCACGGATGCAACTTTCTTATTCCATAACTTTTTAACCTGTCGGTCAAAAATCTCATACGGAATCTCTTCATAAGAAAGAATCTCTTTTATATCAAGAATCTCAAATGGTATATTAGATGTCGAACCACTAACTCATTTCTTCAACAAAGAGACATGGAAAACCAGATGAATCGAGGCCAAATCATTAGGCAATCAAGTTCATAAGTAACTTTACTTATACGCCTCAAAATCTGATATAGGCCTACATAATGGGGACAAAGATTCCTCTTCTTTCCAAACCTCATTACACCCTTCATGGATGAAATTTTCAAGTAAATCCAATCATTAACATTAAATTCTAGATCCCTTCTTCTAACATCAGCATAAGACTTTTGTCGACTTTGATCCATTTTCAACCTTTCTCTAATAAGCCGAGCTTTCTCCATAGCCTCATGTACCAACTCGGGACCTATCAAGGCAACTTCGCTAACTTTAAACCAACCTATAGGAGATCCACACCTCCTATCATAATGAACCTTAAATGGATCCATACCAATACTTGAATGGTAGCTATTATTACAAGCAAACTCAATCAAAGGCAAATGTTCATTCAAATTACCCTTGAAGTGAATCACACAAGATCTCAACATATCTTCCAATGTCTGGATATTATGCTCATCTTTCCCATAGATTTGGGGATTAAAGGCCGTGCTAAGTTTAACACAAGTACCAAGGCACTTTTGAAAAGACTTCCAAAATTGAGAAGTGAATTGGGTACCACACTCGGAGATAATGGATAAGGGCACTCTATGCACCCTAACTATTTCACTCAAGTATAACTTAGCATAGTCCTCCACCGAATAAGAAATCTTGACGGGATGAAATGAGCCGATTTCATCATACGATCAGCAGTAACCCAAATCGAGTAATGTTGTCGCCGGGTGCAGGGTAAACCCACAATAAAACCAATATTCAAATCTTCCCACTTCCAAGATGGAATCCTAATATCTGGGGACAAACCTCCTTGCTTTTGATGCTCACAATTCACTTGTTGACAATTAGGAAACTTTGCCACAAATTCCATAATATCCTTCTTCATCACATTTAACCAATATACCTCCCGCAAGTCTCGGTACATCATGGTGGCTCCTGGGTGAATGGAATATCGAGAACTATGGGCTTCTGATATATTTTTCTCCCTCAAATCATCAACATTGGGAACACAAAAAATACGTTGATATCAATGTACAGTATCTCCCTCTTGGGAGAAAGCCTCAACGGACTTTTTAAACACCGCTTCCTTCAACTAAACAAAGATCGGATCAAGACCTTGCTTGGCTTTCACATCCAATACAACGGACGATTCTGAACCATTATGAACCATAACGTCACCTTTAGTAGAATCAACCAACAAAACCAATCAGGCCAATCTATGAACATTTCCAAGCAATTCCTTACCATTCTTAACATGAGCAACACTATCCATAGATAGCCGACTAAGAGCATCCGCCACCACATTTATCTTTCCAGGGTGATAAAGGACACTCATGTCGTAATCCTTTAGCAACTCAAGCCACCTCCTTTGGTGAAGATTTAGGTCCTTTTACTTGAACAAATATTGTAAACTTTTGTGGTTGGTAAGGACGTCAACATGGACACCATATAAGTAATGCCTCCAAATCATTAAGGAAAACACAACCGCCGCTAGTTCCAAATCATGGGTAGGATAGTGTTTTTCATGGATTTTAAGTGGTCGTGAAGCATAAGCAATAACCTTTCCATTTTGCATAAGAACACACCCTAGTGCAACCCTTGAAGTGTCACAATAAACCATAAATCCATCGAATCGTTTTGGTAAATTCAACACTAGAGTGGAGGTAAGTCTATCCTTCAATTCATGAAAAATCTTCTCACACGCTTCAGACCATACAAACATAACCTTCTTTTGGGTCAATGTCGTCAATGGAGAGGAAATCGAAGAAAATGCTTCCACATGTCTTCTATAATAACCAGCCAAACCCAAGAAACTTCGAATATCCAAAGGGGCTAGAGGTCTAGGCCAACTCTTCACCACATCCGTCTTCTTAGGATCTACCTCAATACCTTTATCGGACAAAATATGACCAAAAAATCCACGAATCTCGATCGAAACTCACATTTACTAAACTTTGCAAAGAGTTGTTGGTCCTTAAGGACTTGCAATAAAATCCTCAAATGATTTGTGTGCTCACATTCACTCCTTGATTAAATCAAGATATCATCGATGACCACAATAACAAACATGTCAAGGTATTGTCTAAACACCCTATTCGTCAAATCCATAAAGGCGGACTGAGCATTAGTCAAGGCAAATGACATTACCAAGAATTCGTAATGACCATACCGAGTTAAAAAATATGTCTTCGGAATGTCATCTTCCTTCATCGTAAATTTGTTGATAACTTCACAAGAGGTCAATATTAGAGAACTAACTCGCTCCTTTGAGTTGATTAGAAAAATCATTTATTCTTGGGAGAGGATACTTATTCTTAATAGTAACCTTATTCAATTGACGATTGTCAATACACATATGAAGTGAACCATCTTTCTTTTGAACAAACAAAACTGCAGCACCCCATAGAGAGATACTTAGTAGGATGAAACCCTTAGCAAACAAATCATTCAGTTGCTCCTTCAATTCCTTAAGTTCTACCGGAGCCATTCGGTAAGGAGGAATAGAGATAGGTTGCGTATCTTGAAGAAGGTCAATGCTGAAGTCTATTTCCCTTTCATGAGGAACACCAAGTAAATCATTAGGATACACTTCAAGAAACTCATTAACAATGGGGACCGACTCAAAGATAGGAGTTTCAGAATCCATATCCCTAACCCGAACAAGATGGTATATGAAACCCTTAGAATTCATCTTTCTAACTTTAACACAAGAAACAAATTGACACTTAGGAATAGAATTTCCCCTTTCCACTCTAGGATGGGTTCATTTTGAAACTGAAACTTGACCACGTAGGATCTACAATCTATGGAAGCATAACATGAATGCAACTAAGCCATACATTGAATAACATAAAAATCAATCATATCAAGCTCTACAAGATCAATATGAGTGACTCTATGGGATAAGGAAACGGGAAAATATCTATAGACTCTCTTAGTCATAATAGATTCAACTATAGGAGTAGAGATAGAAAAAGGGTCTAACAATACATCAAGAAAAACATCAAACCTTATGGACACATAAGGCGTCACAAAGGACAAGATAGCACCATGATCAAGCAAAGCATAAACATCAAGATGAAAGACTTTCAACATACCAGTAACCACATCAGGAGAACCTTTTTGCTCATGATAAGTTTGAAGTGCGTAGAATCTGTTTTGCTTCTGACTCCCACTAGAACCTGAAAAAAGGATAAGGTTGAGCCCGTCAACGGTTATCTCCTTCTTTCTTAGCAACTGCGGGACAATCCCTTATCTTATGATCCATGTTGCCACAACCAAAAGATGCATTGGAACCAGCTAGACATTTACCCTCATGCTTTCTCCCACACCTAGCACAAGTAGACAATGAAGATCCACCACCATTTCCTCCTTGAGACCTAGGGTAAGGCACCCTTTCCTTGTTGAACTTAGGAGCCGGAGCATTGGAGTAATCTTGACTTGAAAACCTTTCTCAAAATTTTTAACGACCATCTCCATCGGACCTCAAGTGTGAAAAGTCACCATCACCGGTGTTGGCCCTCCTTGCCTCCCTAGACTTTTTCTTAAGTTTCTTCTCTTCCATTCATTGAGCAAGATACATTAGATGAGAAATGTCCATAACACTGATAAGTATGGCGATATGACATTCTTTAACCACCATCTTAGAAATTCGCTAAAAAAACTTACTCATTCTTGCCCTGGGATCGGCAACCATAGTAGGAGCATACCTAGGCAATTTCATGAATTTCAAAGCATACTCCTTCACACTCATATTTCCTTGGTGATGGTTAATGAATTCAAGCACCTTTGCTTAACTCATCTCTAGGGGAAAGAACCTATCAAGGAAAGAAACCTTAAACTTTTCCCAATCAAGAGGACCTGCATCAACCACCCTTTCTTCCTTCTATTGGTTGAACAAAACTTGAGCAACACTTTTAAGTTAGTAAGCATCCAATTCCGCCTTTTCCACCGGCATCACACCCATGATCATCAAAACCTTCTATACGTCATGGCTGAACTCTTGAGCTGTCATGGTTGGGAGAACACATGGAAAGTAGCCCTAAACTCCGCATTAGTCACTTGCTCAGCCAAAGGGTCGATCGGAACTTGAGGACCGTCTTGTTCTACATTCTCTCTCGTATTCCTTCAACCATATTCCCTTCGAGTGGCCATATCTTTAGAAGCATCGAATAGGGATTAGGAGAGTGACATATAGAGTTAAAATCTATTGCACGATTTTAGAATGATGAAAGAAGTGAATTTCCTAAACATATTATAGCCTCTCATTCATAAGTGTGGCGCGCTTCACACTCATGAACAAGACTCTACTCGAGGTGGCTTATGAGATAATCTAGGACCTTTCTAAACCTTGCGCTCTGAATACCAAGTTTGTCACGTTCTAAAGTACACCCTAGGTGTGACATGGCATATTCGACCTCGAGAGGCCCCACACAAGCCACTTAGCATATATCACAGAAGATAATAAAAATAAAGAGATTAAAAGTAGCATTTCATATGAAAGAATTTGACAAATGCGGAAGTTTAACATAAGTCTCAAAGCCATCTAATAATTGATAATGAAAATGATTGGGACGTAACCCATACACCACAAACAAAATATGTAATAAAATAAATTAAAAGCTATAAAAGTTACATCATCCTCGAAGTATGAGGACTCACCAAGTCTTCAAATCTCTAATGCAATGAACTAACCATGAATGGAGGGAGATGAGTCCTCAAGCCCTACATTAGTGACACAATTTAGGCATAAGTATTCATTAGTACATAGAATGTACCAAGTATGATAGCGATGCATAAGAGAAATGAAATCTAGTTAAAAGGGAATTTTACATGAAAATCAATGACCAAGCTAAATCGTAAAATAACATGTTAGGAAAATAAATCATAACCATGGTCAGTGCAAGCTAATCATCATATAAAACACATTTGAAATACTTTTAGGAAGTAGCATTAGTTCATTATTGTTGAAACTTTAGCCTTAACCGACATAGACCATGTGAGCTACAACATGGAATCTGATGTGTATCCCACGCCGAAAAGAGATTGCCCTACTTGCCAAGGTAAGGACCATAAACTTAAGCTAAAGTGGATCCACCAGCTAATGTCTATCTAAGACAAACCTATGGTGGCACATATTTATGGGACATTGTTGATAACCTCTTGTCCACTCGATGCTAAACATAAACCCCACAGCAAATTCATTAATCATATTCATCTTATTATCCATGGAAAGGTACAAATTAGTAGCAAATCCACGCTAAAGTTCATTAGGACAGCTCTTTAGTATTCATTAAACTAAGGTGAGAAAATATTTTAACCATAGGAATCCTTTATATGAGAAACCCTTTCATAACCACAACCACATCGATGCTTCACTCTCAAAGCAACCTTAAATCAATTATATCAATTTCATGAGGAAACATGCATATATTCATAAATTCATCTTTCATAGTTCAAAAGCCACATCATATGTTCATTGTCTAGAAGTATTGGATCACACATGAGTTCATGTGAATTCAACTTAAAAACATGTAATCACTCCAATTCATGGTTAAAAAGACGTAAAACAAGCAATTTGATCATAATTGAAAAGAACCCTTGAGATTGAATAAAACCCTTATTTCAATTGGAGATACTAACTTGTAAAATTGAAGAATTTAGGAACCCTATGTATGAAAGGACTCCATAGGTGAATACTATCATACCTTAATGTCAAAAGCCCACAATCAATTCTTAATTTGGAGACTTGATCATGAAACCCTAGTCTTCTTCTTCAAGCTTTAGAGAGAGAAATTTTGGGGGAAGAACTTGGAGTGATTTGGGGAAATTGAAAAATGATTTAGAATAGTTAGATTTTAGGCTTAAAGGACTTATATAGGGTGTAGGATTAAGATAAAAATGGCCTAGCTTAGGCATTAATCAATTAGGAAAAAGTCCAAAATATCCTTTAAAAATAACTACCATTGCAACAAATTTAGCCTATGGCCACACAAATTCTAAACAACAGTTAAAAAGTGTTGCCAAAAGTATCTAAGGGCACACTTTCAAAGCGTGACCTCTATATTGAGTTTTTGGCTACACAATTTTTGGCAACACTTTTAAAGCGTGCTCTTTAGAAATATAAGCTACACGTCAAAAGCGTTGCCAAATTATAAAACAATTGACGACACTTATTAATACATATAGCCACACTTTAAATTATGCTATATTTATAATTCGAAAAACAACATTTAAAAAGTGTGCTCTATTATTCTCATAAAAAATTTGCTAAAAAAGTGAGTTTCCTACATATATTTCCCCCCAATTTCTTAAAAAGTACTATAAGTATAATATAACTTTTGGCTAAAATAATAAACTCCCTCCATATTATCTATTCCCCCAATTTCTAAAAAACAAAGAAACCTAAATTTCATTCTCAAAGGTCTGGTCCATCGCTTCTGCTGAGCGCTCTTTCTAAATTCTCCTTTCTTATGTGTTTATCGGATTTATGACCTAGAAATTTCATCCCTAATAACCCCTTCAGTCTGTTTTTTGGTGGAAAAAAGTGTTGGGTGTTATTGAATTTTTTTGGAAAAATGGAGAAAAAACAAGGTTTCTCCTTTGCATTTAAGGAAGAGGTGGTGTGTAGGTTATCATCGGGGAGGTCAGTAGTGAAGAGTCCGTCGAGAAGTGGGTCACTAATTACTATATTTCTTCGGACAAAAAAGATCTCGCATTTCTGGTAGGTTTTCGGTATTTCTCACAAGTTTGAGCAATTTCTAAAATTCTTGCACCTTCACAACCTTTTGTGAAAATGTATGTGTGTGTGAAAGTGGAATTTTTCTCTGTGTTAATTTCTGTGTAGAATTTAAACATTGAGTTAAATATCTTCCGAATTTTTAACATATTTTGACATAAGTGAAGCTTAAATTAAGAATCAATAGTTTCAATTCTTGTTCTACTCGTTTCTATATATTGTAATTGAGTTTATATTTTTCTTCTTATGAATCTTGCTAGAGGAGCTTTGTGGCTATGCCTTTCATTGGTTTACTTTTTCTTCTTTTTTTTGAGTTTTGGGAGTAGTTAGTATTATTTGTTTGAAATGAGGGAAGAAGTGTCTGGAAATTAAATCATGTTCATGGTTATGAATTTGTTGATACACCTGTGCAATCATATCTACAAATATTTTGGCTACCCAAGTAAACTGAAAATCGTCTTATTGCTATTGTCCAGTTATGTGGTTAATGAGGATTTCAATTGAGTATATAGTTTGAAGGTGAGTTGCTTGATTATAGCAGGTTTTTCTGTGAGTATTTGAAGGAGCTCAAGGTTGGTCCTATGAGCTATAACTACAATTTTTCATGTTGCTTGAAGTTGCGATACAATCAAGTTTTTTGAGTTCTTGAGCAGAACTTCTTGTGATTGTCGTTGTGCTATCTGAATCCAAATGAGAATTTTGCAACGGAATCTGTTTTCTATTTTCTCTTTACATTGATTTTATTAAGTTCTTGCACTAAAAAATGTATTGTGTTGCTGCTATAACTGAGTATTGATCTGAAAATTATAGATAGCAAGTTACTTTTGAAGTGAATTTCCAGGTGTGGAAAGAAATAGTTGTACTACGATTGACTAGAAAGGTTTCTAAGTTCATTTTCAGTTTGTGTTGTTACAGTTCATTATCCGCAACTATATATTATCGATTTCATTATAATTTCCCAGCAACATGTTGTGAATATCATTCGTTCTACACAATTTTAAGTTTTTATCCAGTTTTTTTTTAACATAAATTTTGCAATTGTTGTTAGCTCGATTTTCTTCTGTCATTTTATTTCTTGAAGTTGATTGAGATTTATAAAGAGCCATAGCACATCAATATTTAGGACTCCTACCATTTGGGACACCGCCTTTGCACATGTTGGTATGTTCTTTTCAATTTTTTTGATTGTAAAGTAAAAAGTATGTTTCTTAATGTTGTATAATATGATTTACCCAATGCACAAGTTCTTATATTTTTTAGTTTTAGCTTCTTGTTAGTAAAAATAAGAAAAGTTCTCATCTAAAATACTAGTAAGTAAATGATATCCTACTTATCTGATTTGTTTGATTGAACTTTTAATTCCTTAAATTTGTAGGTATTCAACCACACTTTTTACACAGAATTAATTGTAGCCCCATGAGGCAGCTTCTATTTCTAAGGAATAAAGTTTTGAACAAAGTATAGACCAGCCCAAAAGTGGCCAGCCCACATTCAGAAATGCTAAAATAATAAAAAAATCTATCTAAGAGTGAAGTGTGGGAGTCATCTACATTTGGTCGGACTTTGTAGTTGGAATAGGAAACCCATGTTGTTTTCCTTATTTTCTAAAGAATTCCAACTTGATGCAGCAGTGGTGTCTACCTATCTCAAAGGTTTGATCAGCAAGCTCCTTGAATCTACGTAACTGTCTTCTTTTTCTCTTGAGATTGTGCTCCCCTTTACAATCTAGTTCTGTCTTGCATAGGCGTGGGAAAAAGCCCCGAGTTTCAGCTCCAATCTTTCTGGAATCTTTCTAAGCTCTTCCTCTATTTACAGATCTAGGTATTGTTATCTTGTTTTGGCTCAGCTTCTGCTTGAAATTCAAGGATAATTGTTGCTTATTGTGTTCCAATTGTACCTGGAAGGCTTTCTTTGTTGTGGCTCCTGTGAACCAAAGTATGGGTACGACGGCATCGAGGGTGAGGGATCTCACTAGAATAAACCCTCTGGAATTTCATGGTTCTAAGGTTGAGGAAGATCCTCAAGAGTTCATCGATGAGGTGTACAAGGTTCTAATGATCATGGGTGTAACGCCGAAGGAAAAGGCGGAGTTGGTCGCTTAACAACTTAAGGGTCTTGCTCAAGTTTTGTTCAACCAATGGAAGGAAGGGAGGGCGGTTAATGAGGGTCCTCTGGATTGGGAGAAATTCAAGGTTTCTTTCCTTGATAGGTTCTTTCCCCTTGAGAAGAGGGAGGCAAGGGTGCTTGAATTCATTAATCTTCGTCAAAGAAGCATAAGTGAAAAAGAGTATGCTTTGAAGTTCACACAATTGTCTCGATATGCTCCTACTATGGTTGCCGATCCTAGGGCAAGAATGAGTAAGTTCGTTTCGAGAGTGTCTGAAATGGTGGTGAAGGAATGTCATACCGCTATGCTTATCCATGATATGGATATTACACGTCTTATGGTTCATGCTCAGCAAATAGAAGTGGAAAAGCTTAAGGAAAGGTCTAGGGAGGCAAAGAGGGCTAAGACCGTTGATGGTAATTTCTCACATTCAAGGTCCGATGGACATGGTCGTTCTAGATTTTGAAAAAAGTTTTTTGGTTAAGGTTCCTCCAATGCTCCTCCTAAGTTCAACAAAGTAGGGTGCCTAACCCTAAGCCTCAAGGAGGAAATGGTGGTGGCTTCTCTTCAGCTATTTGGGCTAAGTATGGGAAAAAGCATGATAGTAAATGTCTAGCCAGTTCTAATGCATGCTTTGGTTGTGGCAAGATGGATACCAAGATAAGGGATTGTCCCTTAACTGCAAAAAATGAAGGGGATAATCGTAGACAAACTCAACCTCAAAATCCATCGTGTTCTAGTGGAAATCAGAAGCAAAATCAATTTTATGCACATCTAGCACGCCATGAGAAAAAGAGTTCTCCCGATGTGGTTACCAATATGTTGAAAGTCTTTCACTTTGATGTTTATGCTTTGCTTGATCTCGGTGCTACCTTGTCTTTTGTGATGCCATACTTGGCTATGAGGTTTGATGTTGTTCCAGATGTGTTGTTAGATCCTTTTAATGTCTCTACTCCGATTGGTGAATTCATTGTGGCAAGAAGAGTCTATAGAAATTGTCCCGTCTCCTTATCCCAGAGTCACTCATGCTGATCTTGTAGAGCATGATATGTTTGATTTTGACGTTATTTTTGTGATGGATTGGTTGCATTCTTGTTATGCTTCTATTTATTATAGAACCCAAATAATCAAGTTTCAATATCCAAATGAGCCTATCCTAGAGTGGAAGGGGGGAAATTCTATGTTTAGAGGCCAATTTGTTTCTTGTCTTAAAGCTAGAAAGATGATTTGTAAGGGGTGCATATACCATCTTGTTAGGGTGAGGGATGTGGATTCTGAAACCCCTACTCTTGAGTCGGTTCCCATTGTTAATGAGTTTCTGGAAATGTTTCCCGATGATCTACCCAGTGTTCCTCCCTAAAGGTAAATAGATTTTGGTATTGATCTCCTTCCCAATACGCAACCTATCTCTATTCCTCCTTACTGAATGGCTCCGGCAGAACTTTAGGAGTTAAAGGAAAGATTTAATGGATAAGAGTTTCATCCGACCAAGTATCTCTCCATGGGGTGCTCCAGTTTTGTTTTTTAGAAAGATGGATGGTTCACTTCGTATGTGGATTGATTATTGCCAATTGAACAAGTTTACCATTAAGAATAAGTATCCCCTTCTAAGAATAGATGACTTGTTTGACAAACTTCAAGGGGCTAGTTACTTATCTAAGATTGACCTTCATTCGGGTTATCACAAATTGAGGGTGAAAGAAGATAATATTCTGAAAATGGATTTTCGAACTACATATGGCCATTATGAGTTCTTAGTGATGTCGTGTGGGTTGACAAATACTCCAGTGGTGTTTATGGATTTGATGAATAGGGTGTTTACACAATATCTTGACATGTTTGTGATTGTGCTCATAGATGATATTTTGATTTACTCAAGGAGTAAGGGTGAGCATGCCGATTATTTGAGGATTGTATTGCAACTCCTCAAGGACCAACAACTTTTTGCAAAGTTTAGTAAATGTGAGTTTTGGCTAAGGTCTGTAGCTTTTCTTGGTCACATTGTCTCCGGTAAGGGTATTGAAGTAGATCCTAAGAAGACAGATGCGGTTAAGAATCGGCCTAGACCTCTATCACCTTTAGATATTTGAAGTTTCTTGGGTTTAGCCGGTTATTATAGGAGATTTGTTGAAGGATTTTCTTCGATTGCTTCTCCTCTGACAGCTTTGACTCAAAAGAAGGCTAAGTTCACTTGGTCCGAAGTGTGTTAGAAGAGTTTTCAAGAGTTGAAAGATAGACTTACTACGGCATCAATATTGACCTTACCGGAAGGGTCCGATGGGTTTGTGGTTTATTTTGTTGCTTCAAGGATTGGGTTAGGGTGTGTTCTTATGCAAGTCATTGCTTATGTTTCAAGACAACTCAAGGTTCATGACAAGAACTATCCTACCCATGATTTAGAAATAGCGGCGGTTGTGTTTGCTTTAAAGATTTGGAGGCATTATTTTTATGGTGTGCATGTTGACATTTTTACCGACCCCAAGAGTTTGCAATATGTGTTTAAACAAAAAGATCTAAATCTTCGCCAAAGAAGGTGGCATGAATTGTTAAAGAACTATGACATGAGTGTCTTCTATCAGCCCGGTAAGGGGAATGTGGTGGCGGATGCTCTTAGTGGGTTGTCTATCGTTAGTGTCACGACCCAAGTCTAGGGCCTAGATGTGACCGGCGAATGGGGAACCCGAAGGAACCCCAAACAAGCCTCATAGCGTATCATTACACATCCTTGGTCGCGGAAGCAATTAAATGACCATAAGCGATAAGCATAGTCAAGGGGAAATCGGGACTAAGGGAGCAAGAAGAAAAAAAGAAATGATACATAAATACCATAGATGAGTCAAGCTCAAGCATAATACACAACTTGTCCAACACCACCTCTAAACATGAGTACTTAGCGGGGGCCAAGACAAACTACCGGGCTCACCCTCATAGTCAAAACATAACTAGAAAGGAAAAGTTTTATACATAGCAAAAGATCATGAGCAACGTCCCCGAAATGGAGGACTCACCAATAACCACTATAGAAAATCGTACTAGCCACGCGGAGGAGGATGGTCAAGCGGTGCTCCGGTCCCTACATGGTGACATCATGTAGGCATAGAGTATGCGTTAGTACATTTGAATGTACTAAGTATATGGGATGCAATGCAAGGCTACATTAGATGGACATCATAGGAAAAATGCGTAATCATACCCAATAGAGAGCATATTAATAAAATAATATGTATAATGATGCTTACATAAAAATCATATTTAATGGGACGTAGTACATGTGTGGCGAGTGACCATCAATATAGTATTTCCAAGGCCTACCACCCCCTTGGAGAGGCGAAAGAGGTACAAACCCCTCAATATGGTTACACGGGCCTACCACCCCCCGTGCTAGGGACCAAGGACAAACCCTCGATATGGTTACAGGGACCAAGGGGTACAAACCCCTCGATATGGTTATACGGGCCTACCCCCCGTACTAGGCAACCAAGGTACAACCCCTCGATATGGTTATACGGGCCTACTACCCCCCGTACTAGGCATGGTCGACTCACAACACTTATTTAGAGAAAATCATATACATGTGTCCATTTCATCATCATTTCAGTAATTACATAACCATCCGTCTCATAGGACGTACCTTGGACCTTCCCTTTCCTAAGAATTCTATAATGGGCATTTTATCAAACACAAGGTGGGCAATTGTTCATGTAAATGAAATCATGTATTTCAAGAATACTAAGTCCAACCAATTCCAAAATCCATATAAATCAGCCCACCAACAACATACATATATATATCAACCTTCATAATTTGATCATGGAAGCATGTAAACCATAAACATCACATAAAAATTCCATTTCATGATAATATGCAAAAAGGACCATAATACGGTGTGTAGTAGTAATTCCATAATTCAAGAGTTCATAATTGATCATGAGGACCCATAAATTTGAAGTAGAAATAGAGGATAAATGGTTGGACTTGTGAAAAGGAAGGTTTCCACAATCAAACCCACATACCTCAACTTTGGAGAATCCTTGATGAAGATTGGAATGGAGAATCGAAGCTTGAGATTGAGTCTTGAATCCGGAATTAGAGCTTGAGATGTTTGAATTTGGTTGAAGATCTTGGTGGAATTTTTGGAGAGGGCTTAGAGAGTGTTTTTGGAGGATAGAAAATGACTAAGTATGGGACATATCCCCTTTTTATAAAAAAATGACTCCAACCCGCCTAGAAAATTCGCTCACTGGAATTCGAAATTGTGCACAGACAGGTTTTACGAAAATGATCATAACTCCCTCATCCTAACGCGTAATAAGGTGAAACCAAGTGCGTTGGAAAGCTAACTCAAAGAGCTTTAATTTGATAGGTTGCAGCCCTTCCAGTTCTTTGTGTGCTAAGATATATGCCCCTTTAAATTTGACCCTCAAAATCGCAATATTTGCGATTTTCGAATTTTGATACGGTTGCTCTAAAATTCGGGTTAGACCCATGCCCCACTCAATTTGACCCCACGAATAAGAATATGAAGTCGAATTTCCGAAATCATGCACGGATTTTGAGATATATGGAAAATACAATTATAGGTGTTTCCGAAGCACATTTTCGGGCATTTGGGTCGTTTCAATATCTCCCCCTTGGGAACATTCGTCCCCGAATGTTAAAGAACGTACATGAGAGACACAAACATGGCAATTTCAGCCCACATAAGGATGCAACAATGCACTTACACCTTATTTCAAAACCTCAACATAGTTGTAAAACCACAATGAACTTGTCAACTTAAGCATGAATGTATGCAATGACATGGGGGCTGAACTTAAGACCTGAGATTTTATAAAGGGCTCAGATCAATACCTTAGGCTCGAGTGGAGTGGAAAAGATAAGGATATCGCCTTTGCATGTCCGCTTCGGCCTCCCAAGTAGCACTTTCAACTTGTTGATTTCTCCAAAGGACTTTAATGGAAGCCACATCTTTGTTTCTCAACCTCTTCACTTGTCTATCTAAAATCTGAACCGGAACCTCTTCATAGGTCAAATTATCTTCAACAACACCCATAACATCAAGAGACACAATGGCATTCGGATCACCCACACACTTCCTCAACATAGACACATGAAATACCGGATGAACCAAATCCATCTCGCTAGGCAATTCCAACTCATAAGCTACCTTGCCAATTCTCCTCATCACCTTATAAGGACCCACGTATCTTGGGCTCAACTTGCCCTTCTTACCAAAACGAACCACACCCTTCATGGGTGTCACCTTCAAATAAACCCAATCACCAACTCGGAATTCAAGAGCCCTTCTCCTCACATCGGCATAGGACTTTTGGCGACTTTGGGCCATCTTCAACCTTTCTCTAATCATCCTAACCTGCTCAAGAGCCTCCATAACTAGGTCTGGTCCTAACAAGGCCACCTCACCAACCTCAAACCACCCAACCGGTGATCTACAACGCCTCCCATAGAGAGCCTCAAAAGGAGCCATACCGATGCTAGAATGATAGCTATTGTTATAGGCAAACTCAATCAATGGAAGATGATCATCCCAACTACCCTTAAGCTCCAATACACAAGCCCTAAGCATATCCTTCAAGTGTTTGGATAGTCCTTTCGGCTTGTCCATCCGTTTGCGGGTGAAAGGCCGTAGTAAGCTTAACTCTCGTACCTAGACCCCTTTGGAAAGACTTCCAAAAGTGTGAAGTAAATTGAGTACCACGGTCCGATATGATGGATAGAGGAATCCCATGCAACCTTACCAAGTCATGAATATATAACCTTGCATAATCTTCCGCCCCATATGTTGTCTTTACCGGTAGAAAATGAGCCGATTTTGTCATCCTATCAACCACCACCCAAATAGAATCAAAACCTTTTCTAGTCTTGGGTAAACCAACTACAAAATCCATATTAATTTCTTCCCACTTCCAAGTAGGAATCTCTATGTCTTGGGTTAGACCACCCGGCCTTTGATGTTCGGCCTTGACTTGTTGACAACTATGACAACCGGAGACGAATTTGGCAATGTCCTTCTTCATGCCTCTCCACCAATACACATCCCTCAAATCTCTATACATTTTGGTGGAACCGGGGTGGATGGGGTAGGAAGAATTATGAGCCTCCTCAAGAATTTTCTCCCTCAAACCATCAACACAAGGCACACACAACCTACCTTGGTACCTAAGGGCACCATCTCCCCCTTGGGAGAAAACTTCCACATTGCCCTCTTTCACCAAGGCCTTCAATTCAAACAAGGAAGAATCAAGATCTTGTTTTGCTATCACCTCATCAACCAAGGAAGACCTAGCACCATCAACAACGACCACACCACCATTACCAACCTCTTCCAACCTAACCCCCAACCTAGCCAACCGATGTACCTCCCTAGCCATTTCCCTATCACCAGTATCAACATGAGCTAGGCTACCCATAGACACCCTACTCAAAGCATCCGCCACCACATTAGCTTTACCGGGATGATAATGCACACTCATATCATAATCTATAAGAAATTCTAGCCACCTTCTTTGTCTCAAGTTGAGATCTTTTTGGGTGAAGACATATTGGAGACTCTTATGATCGGTGAACACATTAACATGTACCCCATACAAATAATGACGCCAAATCTTTAAAGCAAACACCACCGCGGCTAATTCAAGGTCATGCGTAGGATAGTTCTTTTCATGCACTTTGAGTTGTCTAGAAGCATAGGCTATCACCTTACCATTTTGCATTAGGACACAACCCAAGCCAACTCTAGAAGCATCACAATACACAACAAATCCCTCAAGCCCATCCGGTAGTGACAATATAGGAGCGGACACAAGTTTATCTGTCAAGGTTTGAAAACTCCTTTCGCACTCGTCGGTCCACTCAAACTTAGCCTTCTTTTGTGTCAACTTAGTCATGGGAGAAGAAATAGAAGAAAACCCATTCACAAATCTCCGGTAGTAACCCGCTAAGCCCAAGAAGCTCCTAATATCCGACGGGGTCAATGGCCTAGGCCAATTTCTAATCACATCGGTATTCTTAGGGTCTACCTTAATACCATCCCCGACACCACATGACCTAGGAAGGCAACCTTCCCTCAACTAAAATTCACACTTTTCATTACTTGGCATACAACTTTGCTCCTCTCTTAATCTTTGCAACACAACCCTCAAGTGACCGCATATGTTCTTTCCTCGCTATGCGAATAGATGTTAAAATATCATCAATGGAAGACCCACAACAAAAGGAATTCAAGTAGGCGTTTAAAGACCCTATTTCATTAGGTCCATGAGGTAGCCGGTGCATTGGTCAACCCAAGGACAGATGGACCACAAAATTCATATGTCCATACCTAGTCCGGAGGCTGTCTTGGCGAATGTCACGCCCCCTCACCTTACTTGATGATACCCGGACCGAAGATCAATCTTAGAGAAGTGGCTAGCCCCTGCAATTGGATCACAAGTCATCAATCTAGAAGAGGATATTTATTCTTGACGCCATTGAGTTGCCGTAATCAATACACATCCTAAGGGACCATTTTCTTCACAAACAACACCGGGGCACCCCATGGTGATTGGCTAGGCCTAATAAAACCCTTCTCCAACAAGTCCCTCAATTGTTCTTTCAACTCCTTTAACTCCGCCGGGCCATACGGTAAGGGGGAATAGAAATGGGTTGAGTATCGGGGAGGAGGTCTATGCCAAAATCTATTTCCCTTTCGGGAGGAACATCGGGAAGGTCATTAGGAAAAACATCAAGGAATTCATTTACGACCGGAACCGACTCTATAAGAAGGGTTTTGGACTCCACATCCCTAACCCTCACAAGGTGATAGAGACACCCCTTAGAGATCAACTTTAGCGGGGCTTAATGCGCAAGAGATGAATCTACCCTGACTACGCACATTTTGGCTTTCCCACTCATGAATGGGTTCACTTAAGAATTGGACTTGACCCTTCGTGGTTCTACAATCAATAGAAGCTAGTATGCATGCAACAATCCATCACTTTGAACAACATCAAAATCGACCATGTTCAATTCAACAAGATCACAAGGCAATATTTTATGCAAGATGCAAATAGGACAATTTCTATAGACCTTCCTAGCAACAATATATGCACCAAATAGGAGTAGACACCTTATATGGCTCACGCAACGAGTCGGGCTCGTCTTCCTCTTGTATTAGACATGATCTTGCATAGCAAAGAACAACCGTTAGGGAAGAACTTAATTCAATTCTACAGCACGACTTAGAACATACAGAAGGGAAACATTTCCTAAAACGTCTCATAGCCTCCTACTCATAGTTGTGGTGCACAACACAACCATGAATCGGACTCTAATCAACGCGGTGTGTGGACTTCGAGGATCATTCAACCTAGGGCTCTGATACCAAGTTTGTCACGACCCAAGCCTAGGGCCTAGATGTGACCGGCGAATGGGGAACCCGAAGGAACCCCAAACAAGCCTCATAGCGTATCATTACACATCCTTGGTCGCGGAAGCAATTAAATGACCATAAGCGATAAGCATAATCAAAGGGGAAATCGGGACTAATGGAGCAAGAAAAAAAAAAGAAATGATACATAAATACCATAGATGAGTCAAGCTCAAGCATAATACACAACTTGTCCAACACCACCTCTAAACATGAGTACTTAGCGGGGGCCAAGACAAACTACCGGGCTCACCCTCATAGTCAAAACATAACTAGAAAGGAAAAGTTTATACATAGCAAAAGATCATGAGCAACGTCCCCGAAATGGAGGACTCACCAATAACCACTATAGAAAATCGTACTAGCCACGCGGAGGAGGATGGTCAAGCGGTGCTCCGGTCCCTACATGGTGACATCATGTAGGCATAGAGTATGCGTTAGTACATTTGAATGTACTAAGTATATGGGATGCGATGCAATGCAATGCTACATTAGATGGACATCATAGGAAAATGCGTAATCATACCCGATAAATAGCATATTAATGAAATGATATGTATAATGATGCTTACATAAAAATCATATTTAGTGGGACGTAGTACAGGTGTGGCGAGTGACCATCAATATAGTATTTCCAAGGCCTACAACCCCCTTGGAGAGGCGAAAGAGGTACAAACCCCTCAATATGGCTACGGGCTACCACCCCCGAAGCTTAAGGGACCAAGGTACAAACCCCTGATATTTGTTATACGGCCTACTTTCACCCCCCGTACTTAGGCACCAATGTAACCAACCCCTCGATACGGTTATCGGGCCTACTTACCCCCGTACCTAGGCAACCAAGGTACCACCCTCGATACGGGTTTACGGGCCTACTACCCCCCGTACTAGGGACCAAGGTACAACCCCTCGATATGGTTATACGGGCCTACTACCCCCCGTACTAGGCTTGGTCGACTCACAACACTTATTTAGAGAAAATCATATACATGTGTCCATTTCATCATCATTTCAGTAATTACATAACCATCCGACTCATAGGACGTACCTTGGACCTTCCCTTTCCTAAGAATTTATAATGGGCATTTTATCAAACACAAGGTGGGCAATTGTTCATGTAAATGAAATCATGTATTTCAAGAATACTAAGTCCAACCAATTCCAAAATCCATATAAATCAGCCCACCAACAACATACATATATATATCAACCTTCATAATTTGATCATGGAAGCATGTAAACCATAAACATCACAAATAATTCCATTTCATGATAATATGCAAAATGGACCATAATAGGGTGTGTAGTAGTAATTCCATAATTCAAGAGTTCATAATAATCATAAGGACCCATAAACTTGAAGTAGAAATATAGGATAAATGGTTGGACTTGTGGAAAGGAAGGTTTCCACAATCAAACCCACATACCTCAACTTTGGAGAATCCTTGATGAAGATTGGAATGGAGAATCGAAGCTTGAGTTTGAGTCTTGAATCCGGAATTAGAGCTTGAGATGTTTGAATTTGGTTGAAGATCTTGGTGGAATTTTTGGAGAGGGCTTAGAGAGTGTTTTTGGAGTTAAGAAAAATGACTAAGTATGGGACATATCCCCTTTTTATAAAATAAAAACGTCTCCAATCCCGCCTAAAAAAAAGCTCACTGGAAATTGCAAATCTGCACAGACAGGTTTTACGAAAATGGTCATAACTCCCTCATCCTAACTCGGACTAAGGTGAAACCAAGTGCGTTGGAAATATAACTCAAAGAGCTTTAATTTGATAGGTTGAAGCCCTTCCAGTTCCTTGTGTGCTAAGAGATATGCCCCTTTAAAGTTGACCCTCCAAATCGCAATGTTTGCGATTTTCGAATTTTGATACGGTTGCTCTAAAATTTGGGTTAGACCCATTTCCCACTCAATTTGACCCCACAAATAAGAATATGAAGTCGAATTTCCGAAATCATGCACGGATTTTGAGATATATGGAAATTACAATTATAGGTGTTTCCGAAGCACATTTTCGGGCATTTTTGGGGTCGTTTCAATAGTGTTCACCATTAAGAGTCTTTTCCTCCAATGGGCCCTTCCTCTTCTTCATGATTTTCAAAGGTTTACTCTAACCCAATTGAATTAGGGTTTGTGATCAATCATTATGGGTTCTTCAATTATGATTTCAATTGTTGATTTTATGATTCCTAGTGCACGATCTAGCGTGATAAAGTAACTTAGTGCACAAATTAGCGTGAATTACATGATTTGATGTAAAGATTGCATGAACCCCCATGATCCCAAGCTAATTCTCCCCAATTTTATAATCTATGCTTTGATTGTTGGGTTGAGCTATGATTTAATGAAGTTTATGAATTTTCTATGAAATCAAGCATGAATTATGAATGAATTGAAGATAATCTTATGAATTTAGCATGATCAAGTTAAAAGAATGATTTTCCTCTATTATGTGAGTTCCTTCAAATATGAGTAAATTGTCCTAATTATGGCTTTCTAAGCATGAACTTGCATTGAATTGTATGAAATGAGTTGAACTTGCATGAACCCATATGAACTCTATGAACTATGAAATATGAGCATGATGAATTTAAGGGTACTTTGAGAGTAAAGTACCAAAGTTATGATATGATGATGCTATGGTTGAGTAGTGAAAGGTTTTCTCATGTAATTCACACACTATGATAAAAGAAGAACAAAGAGGCGATTACCCATGTTCTTAAGGAGCCATTCTAATGACGTAAACTTGGACAAAGTCCATGGAAGATGAAACATCTATAAGCATGATTATTGCTTGAATTGGAAAACCCTAGTTGTGCCTTTTCATGTTTAATGATATAAATATGTTAATGACTAATCCGTGGGAATTATGCTTAGCACCGAGTGGATATAGTGATGGAAGCCCCCCGTTAGTAGAGGCCGGGTTTTCTAGATGGAGCTCTCCCGTTAGATGAGGCCGAGTCTCCTAAAGCAATCTCTATCCAATAAACTATGTTGCTACCATAGGATGTTGTCTTTAAGTAGACATTAGCTAGTGCATCCACATAAGCTAAGAAGTTCGTGGTCTTACCTTGGCAAGTAGTACACCTATTTTCGGTGTGGGGTAGACACCGGATTCCGTGTTGATAGCTCACATGGTCTTAGATGTTGGTTAAAGTTTTTCCCCACAAGTTAATAACAAGTGTTCTCATAATGAAGTAAAGAAAAGAAGGAAAAGATCATTTAGCTTGCTTTGGCCTTGATATATGCTTTATATTTCATGTTTATCATGTTTTTAGCTTGGCCATTGCATGTCATGATTATGTCTCTCTATCTAGCATGATTTGTGTGTTTGTGTGCATTGCTATCATACTTAGTACTTAATTGTGCTAACGCATACTTTTGCCTACATTAACTTCTTTGGTGTAAGACGTGGCGATTCACCTTCCACTCATGGCTAGAGCTTGATCAGAGAGTTGATAAAAGACTTGGTGAGTCCTCATCCATCCGAGGACATAGCCTAGTTGTTCTTATTTTCATGTCATTTCTTTTCAGTTTTTGAATTGTATTGGGTTACGTCCCAACTTTACTTTTTATGATAGATTGGTTTTGAGACATGAGATGTAGACTTCCACTGTTTCTTTAAAAAGTTTTGATATGAAATTCTCTTTTGAACTTTTATTCTCTATTATCTTGTATGTAATGTATGCTAAGGGCTTGTATGAGGCCTCTCGGGGTCTTGTACGCGATGTCACATCTAGGGGGTACCTTGGGTCGTGACAATGATGCCTACTAAGTACCCCATATTTTTGTACTCATACTACACTTTTGTATGATTTTCTGATGCAGCGCTTAGTACAAGTCATCCTTGTTGATCTTCGCTCATTCGTGGCCCTAGTATTGTTCTTTGTGGTGAGCTCTTGGCATCTAGAGGCTTCCTGCTTTTCCTTTTGTAATTTTTTTTCTATATTTTGTATTTTATTAGAAAATTATGTTTTGTATAGTCTTATTCTCATACTTTAGATGCTCTTGTACTGGTGACACCAGGTCTGGGGTATGGTTCTTGTGTATATTCATCTTTCTCGATCTCTCTTGTGCATATCTTTTTTTATATATACCAGTTTGTATATGTCTATGCCAGGGTTGATAACGCTCTAATCACTCCCCAAAACCAATTAAAAGAGTCAGCGGTCGTCGTCAATAAAAACCCAACAACGAGTCGGGGTCGAATCCCACAAGAAATGGTGTATCGTGGAGAATTCCTTATCAAGAAGTTTGGACTTTAATTTAGCTCATTTGTAATAGTAAGAACAATTGAGTAGATGATAACACCAACATAATATAAGGCTTTGGTTATCAATTATCGCAATTAAATAAGAATATAAGCAAAATCAAGAAATAACAAATAATGAAATGGTGCGGGGATTGGAAATCTATATCACATAGGGGTAATTGTGCTGCTCTATAGTGATGAATATTCATGAATAGGCTAAGTCATCTTCATTGATGCTAATCATCTTTCAATCTCAAATCATCTATGCATAGAATCTCCTTTCGGTCTCATCTAATTGCCAATCCAAAACAACCCAATACCTTAATCTATTCTCTCTTTCAAGAACAGGGCAAATAGGTCTGACCCATAACCTCTCTTTCAAGCAAGTTACAGACATCTAACCTAAATTACTCATATTGAACTAATCACCTACTCCAATCAATCTCCTTCGAGCATCAACTAGAGATCGGAAGTAGGAATTAAGCTTGCAACCTTAAACCTTAAATTAACCCCATGGTAATTAGACCAAATTCAGGTATGAACAGAAACAAAATAGAGCACAACACAATACCCACTACATTAAATAAATACCCAACCTCATTTGAGCACCCCCAGATTTTGGGGTTTTAGCCACTCATCACATAAAGTGAAGAAATTATACCTTCTATGAAAGAAGTAATAGGTAACTTGAAATCAAGCAATTAAGAGTAAACCCACTTTGGATTCAACTTCAATTTATCAAAATTCAACACCGAGTTGTAAAGCCCCAAAATCTAGAAAAAGTATTCTTCAAAAGTAAAGTATTCTCCAACTCTCTAAAACTATTTTCTGAACTCACTTGCCAAATCTCCTTACAAATGACATCCCTTGGGCTATTTATATTTTTTTAAAATTTTTCCCAAAATCCACTTAGTGACTAACTCGGCAACATTAGTTGGGCTCACCAAACCTGCTCAGCGAATCGCCATCCTTTCCTCACCTCAACTTGTGATACTCTAGGCTTATGGTGTTTGAACGTCAGTTGGGGAACTCGATTGAACCAGCCTTTCATGCTTGGTGAATTGCTAAATCCCACCTTTATTCGCCTTTCAAGCATTGCATCTTTGCATCTTTGCTTTGCACACTGTCACGTTGGGAGATGTTCATCTGGTTCGACGTTCTCGTTCGGTGCATCACCATCTTCAACGGAGTCCACCGACCTTCTTTGATAGACATAAGTGATATGCACTGTCAAGTGAGGTCGTGCTCAGTTGGAGATTCGCCCTTCATGTTATGCGATCAACAATATTCAATTTGCACTTCTTTTTGTATTTTTGACCATTATTTCAAACATCAATCCTTGCCTTGTCCAATTGCCTTCATAGCTACAAATCATCAACATTCTATTAGAATAGGAAAAAATTAGGCATTGAGGAAACTAATTATTGAGCTAAATAGACCTCAAATGAGTGCAAAGTTACCACTCATCAAGGGTCCCTTTCTTATCTAATTATTCCTTCTATTGTAGTTATTTCTAGTTTTATTTATCGTATGTTATCTTGGGTTTGGCTTTCTTACTGGGGCTTATGGTAGCCGCCGTCATGACAATGAAACTCGATTATCTCTCGATTTGATTCATAATTGAGTTGTAAAAATAAAACACTAACAATAAAACATGCTGATATGCAAAAGAAAAAAAACTCAAATTAAACACTCCACATAATTCCGAAAATGTCATCCAAATGAACATTGTATTCCTCTTCTTCCTCCAGGGAAAAATTATATCCTCAAATATGGCCGTTGGACTTTTCCATTCAATCAAATATATTTTTTCGTCTTTGAATAATTAGATGCACATGGTGGGATAAAATCAAGTATGTGCTTCTCATCTATCTTGATTCCAGTAGGCTTCCTTCTCAAAACATTTAAATCATGTTGTTTACTCCACTACTTTTTTCATGGGATAATTTCTTTCATTAACTCCATAACTTTTGCCAAGGTCGCTTCTGAGAGGTTCAAATTGTACTCCTAAAATTGTAGTGTTTTGGTTGATCTATTAGGGGTCTAGTTAGATATCTTTGGACCTTTTGTTGTCATCAAAACTATGTGGTTCATTTAAAGTTCTAAATAGAGTCTAATTCAATGACTAAAAGTATATATGTTTGAATTACATACGTATAGGCAAAAATTTAGTATTATTAAATAAGGATAAAATTTAATAAATAATTTGTTTGTTGATTTAAGTTTCTCAATATTAGAAAAATTAACATTTAAGGTAGTACAATTATATTTTACACCCTATGCTACGTAGTTGAAAATGATTTAAATAATGTAATACATATTATATAATGTTAAGATTTCTTACATATTTCAAATAAGTAAGTATTTAGTATATAAAGATTTAGTTGATTTCGTGGTTTTAAATATAAGGAAAATAAATAAATGATTATTATGTCTAGTGTGAATTCTATTTTTGAAGGGTAAAAGAGACAAATGGCATTTTGTTAAAAACCTTCTATTTGGTAGATTAATGCCTCATTTTTCCAAGTTGGTCTAAACTGAACTAACCTAGGTTATCATCATAAACTCAAAGGAGCTGCCAACCTTACCAAACTTCAATTGAAGGTTTTACTCCATGAAAATGCACAGAAGAATCATGGTGGGAGAAGACCGACTTCATGATTTGCCGGAGTTAATCCTACTCTACATCCTCTCTATGTAGCCAGAAGAAAAACAAGTTGTGAGAACTAGCGTAATACCTAGGCGATGGAGGTTTCTTTCAAAGTCCGTTCCGGTTTCACTCAAGTTTGAATCTCTTATTTAGCCCATTCTAGTGAACAAAAAAAATGAGTTTATGGATTTCGTTACTTCCACTCAGAAAGAGCTTCATTATTAGATGTCTTGCCAGGCTAATTTAAAATTTTAGTTTAGTTTTTTTGTATTTGCCCAGAGAGATTTGTTAAAGATGTTGATTTATTGGTATATTTTACTATGAAACTTGCTAATGTTGAAGAATTTACTCTGGACTTTTTATTTAGAGATACATATGAGTTTCTTCAATTTTCATATAAGAATACATTCTTGAAGAATTTGGTTTTAGAGTATTGCAAATTGAACCCTTCCAATAAACTAGAGTGGTCTCGTTTCTCTTTCATTGGGGTACATGTAGTTTATGGAGGGTGTAATGGAAATGGTATTATTTGGTTGCCCTAACTTGGAGTGCTTGGAATTAGATCATTTTGGGGGACTTCAACATCTGGAAATTAGCTATGTGAAATTGAAAAATTTGACCCTAGACAACATAATAGTTAATGAATGTGATGTATGGCTTGAAATATTAGACCTATATATTAAAGGGTTTCATCTTTTAGGATCGTTTCGTGGGACATGCTTGAGAAATGTGGCTTCAGTTGTCACTACAGTCCTTTATTTTGAATTTGATTTTGATGTTGAAGATGGAGACCAGTTACAAAGGAAGGAGTCTAGTTGTTTGACGGAACTTCTTCATAGTATTTTCCATATCGAAAATCTTGAATTAGGTCCATGCTACATTGAGGTTTGTTCATACTCTACACTATACAAAATTCATGATATTTGTTTTCCAAATTGGGACTTCTTAATTGCTATTAAATCTGTTGGATTATTATTAACATAGTAGTGATAATATTTAGAATAATCTTATAACAATTTGGTTAATGTGAAAAAATACGTTCTTCTACAAATCTAATTGCAAAGTAGAAGGTTGTAGGATTTCACTAGGTATGTTATTGTTGTTGTAGTTGAAAAGTTGAAGGTAATTTAATTAATACCTTTTCAACAAAATTTTGGATGATACATACTAACAATGAATAATTTATAAAATTCAGATATATTTTCAGCTAAAGAGTCGGCTTCCACCTAAATGGTTCTATTAAAAAGGCAGGCATTCTATCACATTGAGAATAAATTGTTTGTAAATCTGAGATTCATTTACACTGATCATAATCTTTAAGACATGTGAATGATTTTTCAAAGTGTTTAATAGTCCATTTTTTGATATCCAAACAAACCTTGAATTATTCAATAATTAGCATGTTATTTATTAAGTATGTATAATATGAAACGGAGGTAGCATTTGATAATTTTTGGGCGAGTTTCAAACTCACTTCACCCATAGAAAAAAATACCCCATTAAAATTGCCAAACCCAAAAATAGAGAAAATTGATCCTGAAGCATGCTACTATGCAAGAGATAGTCATAGCATTAGTGTACAAATTGCTAACACTTCCCTTCCTTGATTTTTTATTCAGTTTGTGTTGGATACAAAAAGGCGAGTGGTTGCGGGTGAAGAAATAAATGACATAGAGGTTCACAAACAACGGGAGATGAGAGTTCTTGAAGCAATTTATTCACGTGAATCTTACATTCCTCCAAAGTATGAGACTTCAATCTTTTGGAAATTTTTTTATTTCTAGCCTATTTTGATAAAACGTTGTTGTGTTGAGGGTCTTAGCAGAAACAACCTCTCTATCCCACAAAGGTAGGAGTAAGGTCTACATAAATCCTACCATCCCCATATCCCGCTTGTGGGATTACACTAGGTATGTTGTTGTTGTTGGTTTGTTTCTTCTAAAAGCAATTTTTTTTTAAAAAAAATCTTTTCCATTGAACTTATTCTAGTTGTGGATGTTACTTTTTTAAAATTGGTTTTTTTTCTACGCAGTCCTTCTATGGGTCCTGGAGATGAGACTCTTCATAACGATCAGCACACACTTGTTATTCGTTATGAAGAGTCTCGTCTCCAAGACCCATAAAAGGACTGCATAGAAAAAAACCAATTTAAAAGAAGTAACATCCACAAATAGAATAAGTTCAATGGAAAAGATTTAAAAATAAAATATTATTTTAGAAGAAACAAACCAACAACAACAACATAGTCAGTGTAATCCCACAAGCGGAATATGGGGAGGGTAGGATGTACGCAGATCTTACTCCTACATTTGTACAGTAGAGAGGTTGTTTCCGCTAAGACCCTTGACACAACAACGCAGTATCAAAATAGGCTAAATTTTTTTTAAAAATCCCTCAAGATTGAAGTATCATACTTTGGAGGAATGGACTATTCACATGGATAAATTGCTTCAAGAACTCTCATATCCCATCGTTTCTGAACCTCCATGTCATTGCTTTCTTCACCCGCAACCACTCGCTAGTTTATATCTAACACAAACTGATTTAAAAATCAAAGAAGAGAAGTGTTAGCAACTATTACACTAGTGCTATGACTATCGGCTCCATAGTAGCATGCTTCAGGATCAATTTCCTCTATTTTTGGGTTTCGCATTTTTAATGGGGTATTTTTTCTCAAGGGTGAAGTGAGTATAAATCTAACCCAAAAACTTATCAAATGCTACCTTCTGTTCATATTCTGGTTCATCTATTTGTATTATAAGTGTTTGTCCATGTTGGAATTGGAAGGGTTGCAGTCTCCACCATCGGGCTTGAAATTCTAACAACTTAGCATGGCCTTGGATCAACTCGATTTCCCTGGAATTTGCAGATTTCTAAAAATTTCGTTGGATCTTGAGACATTGGTCATTGATGGATGCAATTACCAATCAAAAGTATGTTCTCTTTGCACCTGATTTTTCTTACTTCATGTTATCAATAACAGTCAACTATTAGTGAAAGAAGAAGATAATACATATCCACAAATTTCTGATATCTAGGATACTAAGAAAGAAATCATAGGAATAATTTAAAAATTACCTTAGTAGTATATTTCATAGTCTGTATATAGCAATTTTTTCACCAGATCCCACCTGGATTAGTTGTTGTTCATGTACAACTTTGTAATATTTACTATGAATTTGATATGTTCATTGAATCTAAAAGTTCATCATCTCTTCGTTTTATCCACAATCAACTTCTTTGCTTTCTAAATTTTTTTTTATCCATAGTCACTCTAAAGAATTAAACCCAGATCCTCAAGAGTAAGACACCAAAAAAAGGTTTTGTTGCTTGAAGTGGTGGTAATACTAGTTAAACCTTCGGCAAAACAAGCGACCTGCTCTACAATTGATATTACAAAGTAATATTTAATGAGAATATATATATATGTCTCCAAATTCTTACTGTCCACGATGGTATCTTTTCTGTTGGGAGAAAGCTCGATCCCTTTCATGGAGCCCATCGACTCAACATCCCAAAAGAACATCAAGCCTAGATTATCTTCATTGTCCATATCTGGATCCATTTCTAGTATTTCCTTATAACTTTTGTACAAGGGTGGATCCGTGTCCCTAATGTCTTCCAATGATATGTCTTTCCTAGCCAATTGAAAAAGAAGGTGCGATCTAACACAACTCCAACTTGTACTTTATACATCAAAGACAATGCAATAATCATACCAGATAATCAGAAATAATTAAGGTGTAATGAATTCATCTAAGATGTTGCAAGCACAAATTGTTGATGTGTGTTAATTACATTCTACTATAAAGAACAATTTTAACTTATCAATAACTAGGTAAATTATCCGTGCTTCGCGCAGTGATGAACTACCCCAATTAGCTCACATCTTATTGAATTTGTTGTGTAGTTGATAAAGTTAATGAAAATACAAAACACATTTATTTTAGTTTGATGAAAGAACCTACGATCATTTGAATTAAACGATGTCTCAAGATATATGCGGGATAGAATATAACAATTTAGTTTTTCACACTGCACCAGTTGAGACATCTCTAATTTTCAAACATTTGCCAATATGTTTCCACATTCTTAGTCAATTTGATTTAATAGTTCCGAGAAGAGATATTGAATAACTCTGACTTTATTTTAACTTGCCATATAAACATGTAAAAAATCATGTTAACAAAGTGATACAACTTTCATGTTGTCTTAGCATTGTTTCTCTATGAAGAGATATCTCATAAGAAATGAGATCCGCCAAAGTTTCCTTCCTAACTTTTGATTATAAGGCATCATAAAAGGCAAAGCAATAGTAATATATTAGATTCACCAAGTATTCATGTAACACCTCGAAAATTGAAAAGTTGAAAATGAAAGGAAAAGTTTAGATTTTGGCTCTGGTTCAGGAACTATGAGTCCTATCTACGGACCGTAGGAAGTCTTACAGGCAATAGAAAGGCAACCGTAGAAGTTGAGTTGAAATTTAGGAAATGTTAAGTCCTAGTAAGCCGACCTATGAACTGAAAGGACTAGCCGTAGATGACACTCGTAGGATGGATTCAAAGATTTGATTTAGGACCTCAGGTCAATGGAAGGGTCTATCATATTGTAGTTGGTTCTATGGACCGTAGATGGGTCCAGTAGAAAGGTTCTAGACTTAGTGGAATTTTGGGCTTAAAGTTGAGGACTACGGATAGGGTCTAGGGACCGTAGGAAGTTCGACGGACCGTAGGATTGTTTCGTAGAAAGTGGGTTGAATAATTGGTCCCTATAACATGATCAACGGTTGGCCAGTATGGCCGTAGAAACTTCTACGGACTGTAGGTCCAAATCATAAGTCACATTGGCAAATATTTCTTAAGGGTATTTGGGTCTTTCACTATGTATTTAATACCTATACTATGTAATTTTGACCCTAATTCTAAGTCCTATAACTACCTTTCTATTCCTTAAACTTACCCAACTCTCTCATTCTCTCAAATCCCAAATCCCATCCACATTCATCCTCTCCAAATTCTCTCAAGATCGAGGAAAAACACCTAGGGTTTCAAGCTTCAAGTCTCCTCTTTGCCCCATTGCTTTTGGACTTTGTGTATCAAGGTATGTGGGAATTCATCAATGGATTCCATTCATCTATTTGGTCCCAAGAATTTCAATCTCCAAAAGTTAGTTTCACCCAATTATCTAGGGTTTTAGGGAAATATAAATGAGTTCAATTGCTTAAATTCAATTTTATTATGCATGATTTGATTAATTACTTGTTTTCTAATTGATTTTATATGAACCCATGCATATTCATGATTTTGACTACGAATTTATGAAGAAAATTATGAAGTTCATGATGATTTATGAAAGTTATTCATGATTTATGAAAAGAGATTTTTATGAACCAAGGTTGCTTTTGTGATAAGAATTAATGAAATTATGAAAGATTTTCTCACATATTATGAAATCATGGTTGTGAAAGGTTTTCTCATATATGTATGCATCATGATTTTAAGGGGATACTCTATGATGACTTAATATTGGATTAGTATTTTAATTGTGTCTTTTCAAGTATAATGATATGAATATGACTATTTTCGTTGAGATTTTACTTAGCACCGAGGGAACTTTGAGGTGGAGTCTAAAATAGGATAATGTCTAGTAGCAACATCTAGTTCCTAACTATGTGCCCCTATAGGATTGTCTTAAGTGACCAAGCTAGTGGATCCACATAAGCTATAATTATGGTCCTTACCTTGGGGAATAGGACATCTATTTTCGGTGTGAGAGAATGACATCGAATTCCATGTTGTAGCTCACATGGTCTATGCCGGTTAACGGTAATTAGCCCACAAAAGGAACTAAGTTACCTTTTAAGGTCTATGAAAGCTTTCAAATGAATTTTTCTATGCATTGACCATGGTCATGATTTATGATTCATATTTAAAGGTTTTACTATGTTTTTAGCTTGGTCATGCATATCATGCTAAAATGTCCCATTTGATCATGTACATGTTTTCATGTATTTTCCTCATACTTAGTATATTCCATGTACTGATGCATACTTGTGCCTACATTGTCTAATAATGTAGAGTCCGTCGATCTCTCTCCTCCTGATCAATGCTAGATTCGGGTTGCTAATCTATTGGATTTGGTGAGTCATCATACTCCAAGGGCAACACCAGGAAGACTTTATTTCTTATGTTCTTACTTTCAAACTTTGTACATGGTGTATGGGTTATTTCCCAACCACTATTTTGATATATTAGATTTGCTTGTCAAGGCTATGATTAGACTTCTTCTTTTATGTCAAACTCTTTGCTATGAAAATTTCTATTTAATCTCTTGTACCTTCTATTATATTGTGTTGTATGCATGTCAAGTGGCTTGTGTAGGGCCTCTCAGGGTCCTATACAATATGTCACATCAAGGGTATACTTTGGGTCGTGAGAAACTTGGTATTCATAACACAAAGTTTTAGAAAAGGTTTTAGGATGTCTAATAAGCCGCAATGAGTAAAGTCTTGTTCATAAGTGTGAAGCACGTCACATTTTTGAACAGGAGTCTACTAAGCATTTAGGAAACTTCATTTCTTTCATTACTCTCAAGTTGTGTCATAGAGTCTATCTCTATAAAAGGTCCTTCTCATAAATCTTGTCTGATGCTTTTCAGGATATGGCCTCTCGAAGAGCATCTATGAGAAAGAATGTGGACTAGAATGTGAAGCCTAAGGTTCCTCAAGTTTTGGTCGATCCTTTTGCCGAGCAAGTGACACATGACGAATTCTGAGCCACTTTCCAAGTGTTGGCTCAAGCTATGACGGCACAAGCTAATAGAGAAGTCATTGCTCCCGTAAACCCAATTGTGGGTACGGCGGAGATAAGGGTGAGAGACTTCACTAGGATGAATCCTCAAGAATTTCATGGGTCAAAAGTGGATAAGGATTCTCAAGATTTTATTCATGAGGTGTATAAGATAGTGAAGATTATGGATGTGTCAACGG
>JAGDQO010000777.1:0-76766 GCA_018342035.1 Solanum appendiculatum | reverse complement strand
ACTGGGCTAAATACTCTTTTACCCGAGCAAGGAGCCTGTCAAGATTATAATACATACTCTAGTTGAGCCCATGTGTCTAGCAGTTCTAACCGGGAAAAGAACGCCCTTTTTCTCCATTTTAATGGGCTTAGTCAACCGGCTGGCTAGACGGAGCCAATAAGGCAAAGCCAACAAGAGTAGTACTATGATCTGACTGTGCCACCATCTCGAAACCTAGTCAAGAAAGTCGGATAGAAAATTCCTTCATACTTAAATTGAGTCTAGCGCTTTCATGGTAGATATGAGATCTTTTAGCCGGACATAGTCACGGCTTAGACTCTATGAAAAATAAACTACAAAAAATACCTTAAGCCTGGATGCAAGGCTGAATGCTTCCAAAGTTGAAAGATTTTATTTACTTCAGATGCTTACAAAGTAAAGAGTTCTTTACAAGAGAGAGACTATAGAGAGAGAAACTAAGATAAGAATGTGGTGCTTCTAAGGGAGAATAAGTTCTCCTTATATAGAAAAAGAAAACAAACTTTTTCTACAGTAATTGGGTCCCATTATCTAGGGACCTAAACAATGTATCTACTGTTTAAACAGTCTTTCTACTGTGCTTGAATGCTTATCAATCATCTTTGATCTTATCTTCTTACTGTTTCATTTTTCCTAGTAAGACTTCTGCTCTTTTTAAAGCTTCTTCAGATAATATCTCTTCTGGTTCTATAGGTTGAGCATCAGTGATATCATCTATGCTTGTTTCACTTCTCATCGAAGTGTCTGACTTCTCATATTGATTAAGTGTCTGAAGTAAATTTCTTTTTACTTCTTCCAAATAATCATTTATCATTTCTTCCTTATCACCGTCTTGTACTGAAATTTTTCTGGCAATATGTCGCACGGAAGTGTCATCTATCATCCTTTTATCTAGGATAGTAGCATCTTCTTGTATCTTTATTTTAATGGACTCTATTAATTATTGCCCATAATATGCCTTCGTCTTTGGGTTAACCTTTATCAATTTGTCCCAAAAGTTATTATAAAAAATTCGATATAAACACGGGATTTGTTCTTCAGTAAATCCCAACTCTAGGGCCCACTTATGGATCCAAGGAATGGAGAATTCTATGAAGAAATACATTTGGTCAATTTTTTCAAGATAGCAGATATGATCTGCATGATATAATTGACTCAAGTATGGAGAAACTTTTGTCATTCTTTGTATAACTTAAAAAATGGATCGGGAAGAATTTTTGTGGTTGGTCCATGGAGTGACCACCATTTTATGAACCAATTTGGAATAGTTTGTTCAAAAATCTTTGAGCATACTTTAATGAACCAAGTATGTTTGTGTCTGTCGTTATTATAATAAAGAACTTTATCAAATGTCTGTATGTAATCCCAATATGTGAAATTCATTCGGGATTTGTTAAGGCTTATCTGCCTTTCTTTCATTGTGGATATTCCCCAATCTTCGATGGATATAACCTGTTTTATCACAATTTTTGAGAAGTTATAAACATTCTCACTCGAGTTATAACCCGAGAAGTGCTGGAATTCCGCACTACCTGTTTCTTTCAATATCGTCTCATAATATGAGCGGGTTTTGTATGACTCCCCCGGATAGTATAAGCCATTAAGTAAATACCTCTGGAATATCTTCCAAGGTTCGTCTTTTCTCTGAATCTCAGAGTTTTCGACCAGAAATATCATTTCTTTAGAAAATACCATTTCGTAGGATTTGATATCATCATTATCCTCTTTAGCAATAGAAGCAAAAGTATCACTTTGCTTTTGGGTAGCCAAATATGCCTGTAAGTGGGCATATAATGGATTATCTTCTGGAATATCTTCCAGATGAATTGACGGAACTGTCTGAGAAATCTTCTCATTTATCAAACTCTTTTTTCCCATTTGTATCACCGAATAGTTTGACGAAGATGAGCCGTACGATACTCCTTGAGAGTATGACCTTCCTTGAGAGGATGATCTTCCTCCTCCTCTGCTTCTGCCTCTTGCTCTCTTCGAGGACTCCATCCTGCACATATAACCAGATGAATTTTTATTCTGATAAATATTCATATACTGATTCATCTCTTATGTCATCTTCCTCATAGCTATGAATAGAGAAGTCTCTGCTTATCTGATAATCAATAATTTTATCAATAACAATTATTTTCATATCACTTGGTAAAGGTATAACCTTCAGAATGGTGATTAAAAGTTCTTCTTCTAAAAACATTAAATAATAAGATATTATTGGAGATATTCTCGAGATAAGAAATCTGGAAGAGAGTTATCAACTCCCTTTTTATACTGGATTTCAAAGTCGAATGGGGCCAGCTGAGCCTGCCACCTTGCAAATATCATTTTCGACGCATCATGCTTAAAATCTTTGTTAAACATAAATTTAACAGATTGAGCGTCAGTTTTTATCAAAAACTTCTGATTATATAAATCATCTTGAAATTTTAAAACACATTTTACGATAGTTAACATTTCATGAGCTACCGTAGCATACTTTTTCTGGGCCTCTGTCCATTTTCCTGAATGGAGCCTTATCAGATATTTGTTTTTATCATTGGGATTAATTTGTTTCAATATCCCTCCATAACCAATGTTCGATGCATCAGTCTCGATAATCTTAATCCATGAAGGATTAGCAAGAGTCAGACAAGGAAGAGCGTTAACACGTTGCTTAACCCTTTTGACTAAGGCAGTCAACTCATTAGTCCAAGGTCCTTTATAATCCTTTTTTAGTCTATCATATAATGGGGCTAAGTCACGAGACAAATTTTTATAAAAATGGGAGATATAATTTAAATGCCCAGAAATCTCTGTAATTAGGTTTTATCAGTAATTACATCAGGAAATTTTGATGCAAATTCGATAGACCTTTGAATAGGGGTAATCTTCCCCTGACAAATAAGATGTCCTAAAAATCGGATATCAGTTTGAAATAAACTCATTTTTGGTTTAGAAATTACTAGACCATTCTGTATAACAATTTTCTTTAAAATATCAAGATGCTTGATGTGAGTTTCTAAATTTTTAGAAAATACTAAAATATCATCAATATAAACTATTATAAAATCTAGATATGGATTGAAAATATCATTCATAATTTTTTGAAATTCAGACGGAGCATTTTTCAGTGCAAATGGCATTACATTCCATTCATACTGTCCGAAGGGAACATTAAAGGCAATTCTATAAGAATGCTCTTTGAAAATCTGAATTTGCCAATAACCTGATTTTAAATCAAATTTTGAAAATATATTGGCATTATATAATCTTGAAAGCAAATCTCTTTTATTTGGAATTGGATATCTTATCCATTTCAAAAATTTATTTAAAGGTTTGTAATTAATTACTAACATGGGAACTCCTCTTTCCTTTTCAGCTATGTTATTAACATAAAAAGCAGTGCAAGACCAAGGAGATTTAGAAGGTTTTATCAAACCCTTTTGAAGTAAATTATCAATTTTTTTTTGCAGAATTCAACCAATTCGGCATTCATCTGACAAGGTCTTGATTTTATAGGAATATCAGTTTCCAAAAAATCATCCTCATAAGGAAGAGTAACAATGTGCTTTTTTCGATTCCAAAAAGCACTAGGGTGATCCGCACAAATATCAATGGCCATCTGTTCAGAAATCAATTTAATTTTTTCTTGAACTTTAGGGGATTTTATCGTGTCAAGAATATTCATGCTAAAAATCTCAAATTGTAAAGAATCAACATGTTTTTGTTTTATATCAATTAAAGCATTAACATCTCTAGTTACTGGCTCAGTGATAAAAGAATAATTTATCTTTTTATCATTATAACTTGCCTCGAATCCTTTTGAATCTATTTTTGTAAAAGGATAAATTGCATTAATAAAGGGGTTCCAAGTATAATTGGAGGGTATAACTGATTTTTCACTAAGAAAAAGAAATGAGGAATGCATACTTTTTCTGACATATGCGAACATTAGGAAATTTATACTTTATATCTAAAGCATGACTTGATGTTGATTTTACCATGTGAGTCGTTTTTTAAAAATATTTAGAAGGTACAAGACCTTCCTGAATGCAACTAACATCTGCTCCACTATCAATTATTGCAATATTAGTAATGCAGAAAGAATTATCAATTAAGATAATGCATTTAATAAACCATTTATGAGCAGTAATGACTTGCATCATTCCCAAAAAGGAATCTTGTTTTGGATCAGGATTATCAATCACTGCTTTACAATTAGTATCAGTATTTTCAAAAAGAATACATTTTCCTTTATCAAAGTAAAGCTCGCTCGGGGAATTATTTTCCTCTATCTGAGATATTCGATGATCACAAATTATTTGATTTTGTCTGAGAGATTTTATCTCTCTGTTCAAGTTTTCGACTTCGATTTTTAAATCATCAAAAGAAGTATCTCTAGACGGAGCATTTCTATGAATAAGTCTGTTATTAACTTCCATCAAAGAATAAGGTGCTTGATATTCAAATTCGTTCTTTTGATTTTCAAAACGTTTAGAAGAACTAGAACCTGAGATATCAGTCATTTTAAGAATTTTTTCACGAAGTTTATCATTAGCAACTTCTTTTAAAAGTTCAATCACATTATCTGAAGAAATGGTCTGAACATTTAGATCTTCAAATTGAGATTGTAATTTGTAAAACTCATCATTTTCACAAACACAATTATCACCTTTGCAAGTAGTACAAGAAGCACTATTATCAACCTGCAAATTATCATCAGATAAATCAAGTAAATCTACTTCTACTTCGGAATCAGAGGAAGAATCATAATCTGATTCAGAACCAGATGTGTATAACAAACCATAAATCTGATCATGGAGCTCTTTGTCCAGTTCTAAAGCTTTCAACTTTTGAAGTTTACAATTTGGAGCTATATGCCCAAACTTTCCACATCTATAACATTTCAATTCCGCTAGATCCTTTTTTGATCTATTCTTGGCAAATCTTTTTGAATTTCAGTAGCTTCTCCTAGCTTCCCTTTCTTCTTTGGATCTTTTTCTAGATCTCTTTTTCTTGTAAGGATTATCAGAGTTTGGGTATCTATGATACTTGTCCTTTCTTCTCTTGGTATGACCAGAAATTTCAGGTAAACCAAACTGAGTACAAAAGTCTCCTAGCAGGTTTTTCTCTTTCAGTTTATCCATTTTGAGCTGTCTGGATAATCTTAGTTCGTTACACAAGTTCAATCCTTCTTGAGTACAAACTCCTATTAACTTTCCATAGGTATAATCTTTGTATGGAATTCAGACAAATTCCCCCTTAGAGTTTTCCTAACTCTTTCTGCAAATAAAGAAGGGAGGCCATCTATGAATTTTGCCTTCCAATGTTCAAACTTGTTTTCGGGTAGTTCCATAACTCGACTCATGAAGGTGTCTTTATACCACCTAAATTCTCCCAAATGTCTGCAACGAAGATCATTGAGTAGAGTACGAACAGTTTCTTACTGATTGGTAAATCTACCATTGAAATGTTTGAGAATTGTAAGAATCAGTGTATAAACAACATCTTCTCTATTTTTAACTAAAGCCATTCCAAGGTTATCAATTCCTTCATCGGTTGCAACTGCATTAATAACTGAAGCTTTCTCTTTAGTAGACAAATAATTATCCCACCAACCTCGTAGTTGGCCCGTGAACCCTGCAATAATCATTTTACAAATGGTTCGATCGGTGTTTTTAACACTCTTGCAAATAGTTGCATACATCAACATCCGATGTACCAGAATTGTTCATTGTCTATCAGTCAAACCATCAAGATTCCATTCATAAATTTCGGAACCACTGTAAGACGTATTAGTCTGATTCCAATCCCTTTCTTCGATTAACACATCTTGAGGGGTCGGACGGGAATAGTAATAAGTTTGCATGCTAGGCTTCATAGCATACTTGTTATTACCTTTAAAATAACTTTTAAGTTTATTAAACTCAGAAGAGATCTCATATTTATGATCAAAAGTATTTTCAATTTTATTAGCAAAATCTTCCGAAAGATTTATAGGGCTTAAACTTAACCCTGAAAACTTTTGATTTAGTCTTGAAATTTTTTTATCAAGAAGTTCCTCTAAATTATTTAAAGATTTAAATTTAAAATCCAGAATCTCAGGAGGCCTTTGAATATGAGTAAGACCAACATGAGGATCTAATGTACCTTTAGAAGTGGAAGCAATATTAGATTCTCCTTTAGTGGTACTCATATTTTTTATTAAAATCATTAGCTCATTCAGTTTTTCATCTAGAGAACTTATGTGTTCTCCCAAAACTTTAACATAAAGGCTCAAATAATTATTTTAAGAAATAAGTTTATTTATTTCAGTTATACTGATAATGGCGACATCATTTTCAATAAATCTTTGTAACGCCTCGAAAGTAATACCAGTATTATTTGGTAAAACGAAAGATGATTGGGGTGGGTAATAGATTTACTAATCTTTCCACTCTCATCTTTATAAGATTTTTCCAAAACATTTATATATAACGGAAGGTAAACAGTTATAAACCAAGGAACAAAATACATAATTTGATTATGTAACACACAAGTTTCATAAAATTCTTCTGAAATATTGTGCAAATCATCTTTACTGTAAGTTTCAAAAAACCAAGTTTTAAACCGTTTCCATTTTTCAGAAAAGAATTCTTTCTGAATATATTTCCTTGCCAGAGACCCTGGACTAAAATCAATTTGGTGTGAAAACATTAAATTTCGTTGGGGTCGAAATCCATCTCGGAATTAGTAAGAAGATCCTTCATATCTTTATCCACAATATGCATAATATCATCATTAGCATGTACAATACTAGTTTGTGGATCAATCTTTATCTTGTCAACAACCCTTTTCTTTATAGGGTTTTTACTACTATCAGTAGTAATAGTATGCAAAGATGCTACACGATTTCGAGCAAATTTATAAACTGGTTCAACCAGAGACATATACTGCATAGCAGGCAACAAGTTATGACCTGAGAATGAATGTCGACTATAAACCTGAGATTTGTCATCAAATTGAATGCAAATCCTTCCATCCGAATTTTGAGTCACATGAAAATAATCAGTATTAGTAATAGCATTTGCTAACTGATCTGGTGGTATAACCGAATCCAAAGTCCAAGTAGTAGGAAAATTGATTTCTTCCCACTTAATTTGTCGTCTAGTAGTGACCTTAGACTTAGCAAAATTTGTTTCAACCAAAATAGTTTGGTCAGATGTATCATATAACTTACAATGAGGATTCAAAGTAGACAGAAGTCTTTAATAAATTCTGTAAGACAAACAAATAAGCTCAGATCCAGGAGCATAATTGTAACCATGCGTTTTAACATTTAATGTAAGAGCATCAAGAATATTAACATCAGAGAGAGAAAGTTGCAAATTAGGCTGTGTATTAAAATAAATTGGGCCATAAGCAACTATCGATTCAATCGATCCCATTAACGACTGACGAAAATTCTGATTTCTAGCATCCCTAAGAGCTGCTAGGAAAGTTTCTGGTAACCCTTTAAGGGTTAAGGGTTTAAAAGCAATTTGAACCATGCCAATATGCATATAACTATAACGATTTTTATATAAATCAATATCTTGTTTGTTTAACAAACGACTAGTCTGCTCAGATGAATTTAGAGTCAAAGATTGCTCAGTAGTTTTTATCAACTGTTTTGACTGAAGTTTATCAAACCAACCATAATCATAAATGGTTTTAATTGAAATCTTTGGAATAGTCCATTTGTTTAACAAATCAAAATTTTGAGGTATATCAATCTCCTCAAGTCTAGTACTTTTCACAGTACTTCCTTTCCCTATATCCATAGGATCCATACAAGAAAGACCATATCTATGATAAATATTTCATATCTATCTCATAATTACCATATAAATAAAATATCTATTATAAAAAATATTGATTTAATTTTTATTTTTATTAAATTAAAAATAAAAGTGTTTTGGATAAACACATTATGTTTGGCTAATCTTTTTAATATTAAAAGTTTTTTATAGAGATAAATTATTTTAAATATCTATTATAAAAAATATTGATTTAATTTTTATTTTTATTAAATTAAAAATGTAAAAATTAAAATTTTCAATCAATATTATATATAGATGAATAAAAAATAAATTAAATGTTGATATAATATTAACGTGATGATTTAAATATAATTTAAAATATCAAGAAAAATAAATTTGAAAATCATTCCACAAATTAAATCACTACATACAAAAAATTCACCACAAAAATAAAAAAATATAAGGAATATATTGATAAGTATGCATATATGATAGGGATATTTTGGTCTTGAAATAAATAACTTTCTGTTTCTGCTTTTTTAAGAAGCAGGAATTTTTAGCTTCTTCCCAACAGCAAAAAAATGTTTCTGCTTCCATTTAAAAGCAATTTTACTGATTAGTCAAACACCTTAATTTTCTTTAAAAAGTATTCTTTTTCTCATAATAAGTGTTTTTGGCCTCCCAACAGCAATGGATAGGCTCGAATTCGTTTCTCTTACGTGGTTATAGATTTGGTGCTTGTTTGAATTCTTAATTGCAGATTTAAGGTTTGATATAACTATTGTTGCCAATTAATTCCTTTACTTATGTTTATCTCCTATTCATTATTTTATTTCTTGTTTTTAGTGTTAGGGTTTCGTTTTTCATATTTTTATATTGTATTTGATATCAGAGTTTGGAATAGATTTGTTCCTACAAATCTAGTCTTGGTTTTAAAAAAGTCAACGAAATCGAATCAAGAAAAGCGAGCCACGAAATGACTTCCGCTCGAGTCATTGTCTTCCGCATAAACCAGTGGCTTTCACCCTCTAGCCACCTCCAAGTTATTTTTGTGCCAGCCTTCTTCAGCTAGTAGCTTCTACTCCTCCTTCACGGTTCAGAGCCTCCGGCGATAGCTCAGAGTGAATTTCAACACATAAAAATATTTTTCAAGGTGTTTTCAAAGCTTCTTCATGAAATCCAACTCAATTTCTTCTCAAATGATTTTCTTAGACAAAGTCTTGGTAAATTAGCTTCTTATTCATCTAATTTCATTTTTTTCTTCATAACTTAATTTAAATTAGTAGATTATCCTACTAAATTTTACCAAGTTCTTTGAGTCCAATATGTTTTCTTTCGTGCTAATTTTTTTCTTATGCTTTTCTTGTTTCATTTCGTTGTTAATTTTCTTGATCCAAGTTCATTAGATTTTATGTGGTCATCTGTTTTTCAACCAAATTCTGTCTCTGAATATTGATGAGTATTCAGGGACAGAAGCTAGAATTAAAGAAGTAAGAAAACAACTGGATAACCTACAGGATCAAATGAGAGGATATAAAAGCCCACCTGAGATGTTTGAGACAGAGAAAAAACTAAAGAGCCAACTGAAAAAATGGATCCTTTTTTAGGAGAGTATTCTAAAGCAAAAATCTAGAATACAATAGTTGAAATTGGGAGATGCAAATACAACTTACTTTCATGCTAGTATGAAGAATAGAGTCACGACCCAGGGTAGCCCCTATATGTAATACGGCGTACAAGACCCCGAGAGGCCTCATACAAGCCCTTAGCATACATAACATACAAGATAATAGAGAAATAAGAGTTCAAAAGAGCATTTTATATCAAAGCTTTACTCAAAACAGCGGAAGTCTACAACTCATGTCTCAAAGCCTTCTAATATCATAGAATACGAATAAAAGTGATAGGGACGCAGCCCAATACAATATCCATCATAAGGAAAGACATCAAAGTAAAATCCAACAAGGGTATGTCCTCGGATGGATGAGGACTCACCAAGTCTTCTTCTCAACTATAAGTCAATGCTCTAGCCACGAGTAGGAGAACTGCCGCGTCCTACACCAAAGAAGTTGATGCAGGAAAAAGTATGCGTTAACACAATAAAGTACTAAGTATGATAGCAATGCATATAAACTCATAAAACATGCTAGAAACTGAGATATAAATATGCCATGCAATTGGCCAAGCTAAACATGATAAGGCATATAAGCAAATAGCATAAAGCATAAACCATGGCCAAAGCAAGCTAAATCGTCTTTCTTTTACTCTTCTTATCTTTACTTTACTTTTAGTAACCCATGCACCATTATGTAAGCTAAAGTGTGGGAAAAGCCTCAAACCGATTTGTAGACCATGGAATAACTCAACATGGAATCCGGTGTCTGCCCTACACCGAAAAAGGGCCATTCTACTTGCCAAGGTAGAATCCTGAACCATAGCCTACGTGGATCCACTAGCTAAGCTAATATAATGTAGGCCTGTTAAAGATCACCTATGGGGGCACATAGGCATAGGACATATGGGGACTTGTCACTCGTCCACTCAGTTCTATGCATAATTCCCACTATTCAATCATAACTACTGATATCCATGGAAAGGCACAACTGGGTTTGCCAATCCAAGCTAAACATGACTTCACATACCATGGACTAGTCCAACTTACTTCATTGAGTGTTTCTTCTTTCATGGACTTGTCCAAGCTTACACCCCTAGAATAGCTTCTTTAAGCTCTTGATTCAATTTTAGTTAAGCAAACATTTTAACAAGTTATGAATCATTTACATGTGAGAAAACCTTTCACAAGCTTAGGTTGAGCATTATATGAGAAAACCCTTTGAAGACTCAACATCAACATATCATAGATTTCATATAAAACATGCTTGATTCTATAAACCTCTTTCTTCATGATTCTATCAAGCTTTTTCTTCATAGCTAATGGGTTCATATTGTCTTTATTTTAAACCATGCAATTCCATGCAAGCTAGCTCTTAAAAGTCATAATCAAGGCAATTTAGTCATACTTGAATTAACCCACATAAAAGAGGAAAATCATGCTTTTTACTTGAACATGCTAAATTCATGCAATTAACCCCAATTCATACTCAATTCATGCTCAATTTCATAGATGATCCATCAATTTCATCAATTCATATCTCAACCCAACAATCAAGGCATAGATTATCAAATTGGGGAGAATTTACTTGGGATCCTGGGGGTTCAAGCAATAATCACAATTCGACATGTAACTCACGCTAGATCGTGCACTAAATTACTTTACCCACGCTAGATCGTGCACTACAAAGCATTAAATCAGTAATTGAACTCATACTAGAAGAACCCATAACAATTGATCAAACCCTAGCTTACTTGAAGGGAATTGAACCTTGAAATTCATGAAGAAAAGGGAGGGCCCAATGGAGGAAGCAACTCCATTGGTAAATACCATCATACCTTAGCAAAGCCCACTAGAAATTGGAGGAGATTGGGTGACCTTCAATGGGGGACTTAGCTTCTTCTTCCTTGAGCTAGAGAGGATTTCTTTTAGAGAGAGAAATATTTGAGAGGTGAATTTAGGGAATGAGTTAGAATGAAGTGATTTAGGTATAGAAAACTATATATAGGACCTTCATTAAGGGTAAAAATGACTTAGTTAATTAGGGAATTAACCAGGGAAAAGACCAAAAAGCCCTTAATTAAAAACTGTCGGGGCCCATCTACGGTTCGTACATCCATTGACGGACCGTCCTGTTTAACCGTCAAAAGATTCAGAGAGTTGGTATCTGGGGACCCTGCAACGATGGCTTCAATCTACGGTTGGTAGGTCCATCCACGGACCGTACACCTCAACCGTGGATCACAGCATGAGGTTCAAGAATCTAACCAAGTCTGGGAGATATCTATAGTTACTTTCTACGGACCGTCAATTGACTTACGATCCGTCCTGCTACTCAGTAGATCACACTTCAGAGACTGAGAATTACTGAAATTGACAGAGCCATTGACAGCTCCTCACCTACAGCCCGTCAACCTGACTACGGCCCGTAAGTGGCCTCCGTAGGTCACTGCCTACAAGTAAATTCTGCATTTTCATTCCTTGGAAAGCTGGGGTATTACAAGAAGATATTCTATCAATATGGTGAGAAATCTACAAAATAGTGAAGGAGATATGGTCCACACTGAAAAGGAGATTACGAAAGAGATATTACAATTCTATAGAAGTTTGTTAGGATCTAATGCTAGTCAATTGCCTGCAGTAAAACCTAGGGTGATGAGGAATGACCCTGTACTGGATAGATTACACCAAATGAGGCTGATTCAACTAGTCACAAAGGAGGATGTATGGAGAGCTTTACAAAGTATTGATGATCAGAAGGCACCGGGGGGAGACGGATTAAATGCAGTGTTCTTTAAAAAATCTTGGAGTGTAATTGGAGAGGAAGTTGCACAGGCAATACTGAGCTTCTTCGAAAAAGGTTTGGTGTGCCCATATCTCAATTGCACATCCGTCACCCTGATACCAAAGGTACATAATCCTACTTCAATTAAACAACTCAGACCCATCTCTTGTTATACTGTGCTCTCCAATTAAAATATATTCTATCCTTAAAATTGTTTTGTGACTATTGACAAATAATTGATCAAATTAAATAGCAAATTTGATCGGATCAGTAACTGGCAGAAGGCTAAAGTGTCTAAGTATATTTGAGTGGTGCTATCCAAGAATAAAAGAGGACAAATACGACCAACAAGGGTTATGGTAGAGTGGTTAGTACTCCTTCATCCTTAACCAGAGGTCTCGGGTTCGAGTCCCATGGGTACGGAGTCGCATTTGTTAGGGAGTGTTTTACCCCCCAATGTGGGACTTCCTAGCGCGAATCCAGATTTAGTTGGGCTCCAATGTGGGTACCAAACACTGGGGGGAAACCAAAGAAAAAGAGAGGACAAATACGAGTAAAAGTGAGAAACATTTATTACTAATCTTGTTTGCTCGTTTTGTAGGTACTTAAAGTTATAAAAAAATACATGTCTACAAATACAAAGGTGCAAGCTCCCAATTTAAAATGACCTACCTTATTTATGAAAGCTATGGAAGAAGACTATGATAAATGAAAATCCATAATTGATGAAATCTTTGCTAGCTACAACCATTCACAAGAAAAAAAGATGGAAAGTGGCTTTTGGAATCTTCGAAAGGAAACTTGTTGTAACACTTCGAGTATTTACAATTGTCCTTCTTTCCGCGTCCAAGACTTATGAACATAAATTTGAAAGTTATTATAATATCGCTCGTGGAGCATCGATTTGAAATTCAAATTTGATAAAATACATATTTAATTTCTTCCTAAAATGCCTCAAATAGTATGATGAATTCTTAAGTGACAATATTTTTGTGTATGTATTTATTGTATAAGATTTGTTTATAATTTATTAAAACTTTAATGGAGATATTAGGTATAACATGTAGAGAAATTATTATAATTTGATAATATTTATTTCAAAAGGATTGTTCAGCATTTCTATTACATAAAATAGTATGTGATATGCACGATCCCAATAACATTAATGTTATAGCAATTGGTTATAATTTTATAATATGTGAAATAATATTTATACTTCAACTATTTTAAAAGTAAATTAAAAAATAGCTTAAGGTATTTTCCAATTTTGGAACATAACTTCAAACTAAATTTTAAATTTTCACGGCCGAAAATTGATTTTCAACTAAAATAAAATTTATTCTGAAAAAATGTGTCGTAATTTTTATAACAAAATAGATAACTTAGAAGCGAAAAGAAATGAGAAACCACATAAGCAACTTTTTTTTTTTCATGTCAACAAAAATAATCAACAATTGTTACAACAAAATTTCTTTTGTCCTTTAGATCTTTGGGTAATACAAATCGTGCCATTAAAAGATAGTATAAAGCTATCAAATACCCCTTTTGTTCACTTTTATTTATCCACTATTTGATCATTCCTATTTGATTCAAGCTATATTTCTATCATGTCCATGTTTATGCATATTGCCTCATACTTAAGACATTCCATGTACTAACGCATACTTTTGCCTACATTGTATTACTAATGTAGGATCCGACGCTTCTCCCTCCATTCGTGGCTAGTGATTGTATTAAAGAATCGAAGGCTTGGTGAGTTCTCATGTTCTGAGGACTGAGACTCTTTTATTGTTTTATGTCATTTCAGTTTTTAGACTTTGTATGGGTTATGTTCTAGATTCATTCTATTGATGTAGAAGATGGCTTATTGAGACTTATGCTTAGACTTCCGTTTTTGCCAAACTCTTTTATATGAAATGCTTTCTTTGAACTCTCTTTAAATTCTATTATCTTGTATGATCTATGCTAAGTGGCTTGTGCGGGGCCTCTCGGGGTCCTATATGCCATGTAACGTCTAGGGTGTACTTTAGGGCATGATAGACTTGGTATTCAGAGCACAAGGTTTTAGAAAGGTCCTAGGATGTCTCATAAGCCACGTCGAGTAAAGTCTTGTTCATGAGTTTGAAGCATGCCACACTAATAAATGAGAGGCTATAAGGCATTTAGAAAATTCCACTTCTTTCATCATTCTAACGTCGTGCGATAGAGTGTAACTCTCTATATCTCTCTCCTAATCCCTATCCGATGCTTTTCAGGATATAGCCACTCGAAGGGCATATGCTAGAAGGAATGCGGGAGAGAATGTGGAACGAGAAGCTCCTCAAGTTTCTGTCGACCCTTTGGCCGAGCAAGTTACTAATGCGGAGTTTAGGGCTGCTTTTCAAGTGTTGGCCCAAGCCATGACGTCTCAAGCCAATAGGGAGGTTGTGGCCCCTGTGAACACAAATGTGGGTACGGCGGCAACTAGAGTGAGGGACTTCACTAGGATGAATCCTCCGAAATTTCATGGTTCCAAAATTGAGGAAGATCCTCTGGTGGCACATAGTTTATGGGACATGGGTAATCACCACTTGTCCACTCGATGCTAAGCATATTTCCCACGGGTTAAACATAGTTTATTTATCATAAGTAGACATGGGTATTCGCCTCTTGTCTATATTAGGGAACATGGGTGATCGCTTCTTGTCCCGTCATTAGAATAGCTCCTTAATCATAGATTCAAATTTAGTTTTGCAAGCCTTTCAACAAGTTATGAATCATTACACGTGAGAAAACCTTTCACATTCATAGGTTGAGTAATATATGAGAATTCCTTTCACAACTCAACAACAACATCAACAATTCATAAACTTTGGTACTTCAATCTCAAAGCACCCTTAATTCATCATTAGCTTCATAAGAGACATGTATGATTTCATAAACTCTGTCTTACATAATTCATCATGCTCATAACTTAGTAATTCATCATGCTCATAACTTACAATTCATGGAACTTACATGGGTTCATAAGTATTCATCTCAAATCATGCAATTCAATGCAAACTAATGCTTAGAAAGCCATAAACAAGGCAATTTGATCATAATTGAAGGAACCCACATAATAGAGGAAAATCATAGTTTTTTACTGAACATGCTTACTTTCATAAAACCATCCTTAAGTCATTCGAAATCTCATCATGAAAACCTTCATTTAGAAATCATAATTCATGCATGGATTCATAGAGGTTTCATAACTTTCATCACTTTATAATTCAACCCACCAACAAAGCATAGATTTGAAATTGGGGGAATTGGCATGGGTTCATGGGGATTCATCTAAATTCATGAAATTCAACTCAATTTATACTTCAAAGTTCATAAGACAATCAATTGAAGCAACATTGCAAAGAACCCATGACATGGAAGAAAACCCTTACTTCTATTGGGAATTTCTATCTTGAAAATTGGAGATTTTAGGGATTCCATGGAGCAAAGGGCTCCATGGATGAACACTATCATACCTTGGGTTCAAAAGTCCTTGAGCAATTGGGTGAATTGAAAGCTTGATCTTGAACCCTAACTTAGCACCTTCTTCTTCTTCTTCTAACTTCTAGAGAGAGAAATATTTTAGAGAGGTTGAGAGAAGTTGGGAAACTTGTAAAGTGATCTGAAAAGGTAGTTTTTAGAAATAAAAGGTCTTATATAGTGTTAGGAGTTGAAGGGAACTGACCTTGATTAGTAAATAGGCCATTAGATGAAAAGACCAAACTACCCCTTTAAAATATAACTAGCAGACCCCATCGACAGTTTGACCTACGATCCGTAGGTTCATCGACACACCATCCTGGTCAACCGTCGTTGGGTTCAGCAACTGTCAACTTGGACCCTGCAACAACGGGTCCCATCTACGGCCCGTACACTGGACGACGGGCTGTCCTGGCGAGCCGTCGTTGGGGTTCTACGACTTGACACTTGAAAACATTTGCCCTGCCACCTACGGTTCACACCTATGGCTCGTAGGTCCACCTACGGTCCGTAGATGGCTTCTGTAGGTGCTGGCTTCTGTAGGTGCTGGCACCTGATGAAAATCTAAAATTTTTCCTTCTTTCAAAATCCGAGGTGTTATATTATCTCCCCCTTGGGAACATTCGTCCTCGAATGAGAACCAAGACATCATAAGGAGGGTAAGAAATAAGAGCTAAAACCCAACCTAGAATTCAATCACATAAATGCACATATTTGAGGAGGAAAGCATCAAATCCAAGCTAAAGCATGTTCAACACATCGTTTTATGAAGACTCTATGAAACTCATACTCAATGCACATAATCATAGATAAATCAATCAAGCTAGCTCATTTTCTCAAAATTTAGACTCTTCATGAACATGCATAATCAAGAAATCATGGAATAACTATGATACATGAATCCAAAAGAATGAACCATGAGGAACTAGATACCTCAAGCTAGAGTAAGATCGGAGGGAAAGAGATGAGGATATTGGGACATTATATCGGCCTCCCAAGTAGCACCCTCAACTAATTGATTCCTCCAAAGAACTTTCACAGAAGAAACTTTTTTATTTCTTAACTTTCGGACTTACCGGTGTAAAATCTCAACCGGAACTTCTTCATAAGAAAGGCTATCTTTTATGCCAAGATTCTCCAATGGCACTATAGACGTCAGATCACCAACACATTTCTTCAACAATGAGACATGGAAAACCGGATGCACTGATGCCAAATCATTAGGCAAATCAAGTTCATAAGCAACCTTACCAATACGTCTCAAAATTTGATATGGGCCTACATAACGAGGACTAAGCTTCCCTTTCTTCCCGAATCTCATTACACCCTTCATGGGTGAAATTTTCAAGTAAACCCAATCATCAACATCAAATTCTAAATCCCTCCTTCTAACATCGGCATAGGACTTTTGTCGACTTTGAGCCATTTTCAACCTTTCTCTAATAAGTTGAACTTTCTCCATAGTCTCATGTACCAACTCTGGACCTATCAAAGCAACTTCACCAACTTAAAACCAACCTATAGGAGATCTACACCTCCTACCATAGAGAGCTTCAAATGGAGCCATACCAATGCTAGAATGGTAGCTATTATTATAAGCAAACTCAATCAAAGGCAAATGACCATCCCAATTACCCTTGAAATTGATTACATAAGCTCTCAACATATCTTCCAAAGTTTGGATAGTACGCTCCGCTTGCCCATCGATTTGAGGATGAAAGGCTGTACTAAGCTTAACACGAGTACCAAGACCCTTTTGGAAAGACTACCAAAATTGAGAGGTAAATTGTGCACTAAGATCGGAGATAATGGATAAAGGCACTCCATGCAACCTAACCATTTCCTTCAAGTACAACTTAGCATAATCCTCCGCCAAATAAGAAACTTTGAAGGGAATGAAATGGGCTGATTTCATCATACGATCCACAATAACCCAAATCGAATTATATTGTCGCCGGGTGCATGGTAAACCAACGACAAAGTCCATATTCAAATCTTCTCACTTCCAAGTAGGAATACTAATATTTTGGGACAAACCTCCCGGCTTTTGATGCTCAACCTTCACATGTTGACAATTAGGACACTTAGCCATAAATTCCTCAATGTCCTTCTTCATCCCATTCCACCAATAGATCTCCCGTAAATCACGGTACATCTTGGTAGCTCCCGGGTGAATGGAAAATCGAGAACTATGGGCTTCCGATAAAATTTGTCCTCGTAAGTCATCTACATCGGGAACACACAAACGACCTTGGTATCGAAGCACACCATCTCCCACTTGGGAGAAAGCCTCAATGGACTTTTTGAGAACCGCTTCCTTCAACTCAACCAAATTAGGATCAATATCTTGTTTAGCCTTTACATCATGCACAAAGGACAATTCGGAACCATTGTGAACCATAACACCACCTTTAGTGGAATCAACCAACCGAACACCCAATCGGGCCAATCTATAAACATCACGAACCAACTCTCTCTTACCATCCTCAACATGAGCAACACTACCCATATATAACCAACTAAGAACATCTACCACACAGTTCGCCTTGCCGTGGTGATAGAGGGCACTCATGTCATAGTCCTTTAACAACTCAAGCCACCTCCTTCGGAGAAGATTTAGATCCTTTTTCTTAAATACATATTGCAAAATCTTATGGTCGGTGAAAATGTCAACACGCAGACCATACAAATAATGCCTCCAAATCTTTAGAGCAAACATAACTGCCGCTAATTCTAGGTCATGAGTAGGATAGTTCTTTTCATGAGTCTTGAGTTACCTTGAAACATACACAATAACTTTCCCATTTTGCATAAGAACACATCCTAGCCCAATTCTTAAGGCATCACAATAAACCACAAAACCATCGGACCCTTCTGGCAAAGTCAATATCAGAGCCGAGGTAAGTTTATCTTTCAATTCTGGAAAACTCTCCTCACATGCTTCGGACCAAGTGAATATAACCCTATTTTGAGTCAAAGCCATCAATGAGGAAGCAATCGAATAAAACCCTTCAACAAACCTCCTATAATAACCAGCCAAACCCAAGAAACTACGAATATCTGAAGGTGACAGAGGTCTAGGCCAATTCCTAACCCATCCATCTTCTTAGGATCTACCTCAATACCCTTACTGGAGACAATGTGACCAAGAAAAGCCACAGACCTTAGCCAAAACTCACATTTACTAAACTTTGCAAAGAGTTGTTGGTCCTTGAGGGTTTGCAACACAATCCTCAAATGATCGGCATGCTCACCTTCACTCCTTAAGTAAATCTAAATATCATCTATGAACACAATCACAAACATGTCAAGATATTGCCTAAACACCCTATTCATCAAATCCATAAACCCGGCCGGAGCATTTGTTAACCCAAACGACATCACTAGGAATTCATAATGGTTATATCTAGTCCAGCAAGCCACTTTCAGAATATATCTTCTTTCACCCTCAATTGCAATTGGTGATAACACGAACGGAGGTCGATCTTAGAGAAGTAACTGGCCCCTTGAAGTTGATCAAACAAGTCATCTATTTTTGGAAGAGGATACTTGTTCTTAATGGTAACCTTGTTCAATTAGCGGTAGTCAATGCACATACGAAGTAAACCATCCTTCTTTCTCACAAACAAGACCGGAGCACCCCATGGAGGAATACTTGGTCAGATGAAGCCCTTATCTAACAAGTCTTTCAATTGCTCTTTTAGTTTCTTAAGTTCCATCGAAGCCATCCGATATGGAGGAATAGAGATAGGTTGTGTATCTGGGAGAAGGTCAATACCGAAGTCTATTTCCCTTTTTGGAGGAATACCAGGTAAATCATCGAGAAACACTTTCGAAAACTCATTAACAATGGGGATCAACTCAAGAGTATGGGTTTCGGAATCCGCATCCCTCACCCTACAAAGATGGTATATGCAACCCTTAGAAATAATCTTCCTAGCTTTAAGACATGACACAAATTGACCTTTAGGCATAGAATTTCCCCCCTTCCACTCTAGGAGAGGCTCATTAGGTAATTGAAACTTGACCATTCGGGTCCTACAATCAATAGAAGCATAACAAGAATGCAACCAATCCATCCCAAGAATGACATCAAAATCTAACATATCTAGCTCTACAAGATCAACATGAGTGGCTTTATGAGATAAAGAGACAGGGAAATTTCTATAGACTCTCTTAGCCACAATGGATTCACCAGTCGGTGTAGATACATGAAAAGGATCTAACAACACATCTAGAAAAACATCAAACCTCATAGCCACATAAGGCGTCACGAAAGGCAAGGTAGCACCGGGATCAAGCAAAGCATAAACATCAAAATGAAAAACTTTCAAAATATCGGTAACCACATCGGGAGAACCCTCTTGCTCCTGACGAGCTTGAAGTGCATAGAATCGATTCTGCTTCTAATTTCCACTAGAACTCAATTGATTTTGAGGTTGAGTTCATCGACGGTTATCCCTTTCATTTTTAGCCACTAAGGGACAATCCCTTATCTTATGATCCATCTTGCCACAACCAAAGCATGCATTAGAACTGGCTAGACATTTACCCTCATGCTTCTTCCCACACTTAGCACAAGTAGTCGATGAAAAACCACCACCATTTCCTCCTTGAGGCTTAGGGTTGGACACCCTATCCTTGTTGGACTTAGGAGGAGCATTGGAGGAACCTTGACCGGAGAACCTTTGTCGAAATCTAGAACGACCAAGTCTATCGGACCTTGAATGCGAGAAATTACCATCACCGGTCTTAGCCCTCTTTGCCTCTCTAGACCTTTCCTTAAGATTTTCCTCTTCTATTTGTTGAGCATGAACCATAAGAGGAGAAATATCCATATCATGGATAAGCATAGCGGTACGACATTCCTTGACCACCATTTCAGACACTCCTTAAACAAACTTACTCATTCTTGCCCTAGGATCGGCAACCATTGAAGGATCATATCAAGACAATTGTGTGAACTTCAAAGCATACTCTTTCACACTCATGCTTCCTTGATGAAGGTTAATAAACTCAAGCACCCTTACCTCCATCATCTCGAGGGGAAAGAACCTATCAAGAAAAGCAACCTTGAATTTCTCCCAATCAAGAGGACCCGCATCATCCGCCCTCTCACTCTTCCATTGGTTGAACCAAACTTGAGCAACACCCTTAAGTTGATAAGCGGCTAACTCCGCCTTTTTTCTCCGGCATCACACCCATGATCATTAGCACCTTGTACACTTCATCAATGAACTCTTGAGGATCTTCCTCCACCTTAGAACCATGAAATTCTGGAGGGTTCATTCTTGTGAAATCCCTCACCCTTTATGCCACCGTACACACATTTGGGTTCACGGGAGCCACAACCTCTCTATTGGCTTGATCCAACATTTGGAAAGCAGCCCTAAACTCCGCATTAGACACTTGTTCGGCCAAAGGGTCGGCCGAAACTTGGGGAGCTTGAGGAGGAGCTTCTTGTTCCACATTCTCTCTCGCATTTCTTCTAGTATAAGCTCTTCTGGTAGCCATATCCTGCAATGCATAGGATAGGGATTAGGAGAGAGAGACATATAGAGTTAAACTCTATGGCACGACTTAAGAGTAATGAAAGAAGTGAAGTTTCTTAAACGTCTTATAGCCTCTTATTCATAAATGTGGCGCGCTTCACACTCATGAACAAGACTCTACTCGACATGACTTATGAGACATCCTAAGATCTTTCTAAAACCTTGTGCTCTGAATATCAAGTTTGTCACGACCCAAGGTACCCCCTAGACGTGACATGGCATACAAGACCTCGAAAGGCCTCATTCAAGCCACTTAGCAGACATACATACAATATTATAAAGATGGAGGGTTCAAAAGGCAATGTCATATCAAAGCTTTAAAGGAAAATAGCGGAAGTCTACATCTCATGTCTCAAAGCCAATCTACCATAAGAAAGAGAAATAAGATTTGGGACGTAACCCAATACAATGCCAAAATGAAAGAACATAAAAGAAATAACAACTAGGCTATGTCCTCGAATGGATGAGGACTCACCAAGTCTTCAACAATCCTTCTACTAAGCTCTAACCATGAATAGATGGAGAATCGCCAGGCCCTACATTAACAAGTTAATGTAGGCAAGAGTACGTGTTAGTACAATCAAGTACCAAGTATGATAGCAATGCACAAAATCCTTTAAAACATGCTAAAACAGAACATTTTCATGACATGCAATGACCAAGCTAAAACATGATAAAGGTTAAGAAGCATAAAACATAAAACATGGTCAAAGCAAGCTAAACATATTTACTTTACTTAGGAACATCATAAAAACACTTTAGTTCATTGTTGTGGGAAGTAGCCTTAACCGGCATGTAAGACCATGTGAGCTATCAACATGGAATCCGGTGTCTAACCCCACACCGATAGGGCCATCCTACTTGCCAAGGTAGGACCCTTTACTTATCATATAGCTTACGTAAATCCACTGGCTAGTGTCTATCTAGATAAACCTATGATGGCACATAGTTTATGGGACATGGGTAATCACCACTTGTCCACTCGGTGCTAAGCGTAATTCCCACAGGTTAAACATAGTTCATTTATCATAAGTAGACATGGGTAATCGCCTCTTGTCTATATTAGGGAACATGGGTGATCGCACCTTGTCCCGTCATTAGAATAGCTCCTTAATCATAGATTCAAATTTAGTTGAGCAAGCTTTTCAACAAGTTATGAATCATTACACGTGAGAAAACCTTTCACATTCATAGGTTGAGTAATATATGAGGATTCCTTTCACAACTCAACAACAACATCAACACATCATAAACTTTGGTACTTCAATCTCAAAGCACCCTTAATTCATCATTAGCTTCATAAGAGACATGTATGATTTCATAAACTCTATCTTACATAATTCATCATGCTCATAACTTACAATTCATGGAACTTACATGGGTTCATAAGTATTCATCTCAAATCATGCAATTCAATGCAAACTAATGCTTAGAAAACCATAAACAAGGCAATTTGATCATAATTGAAGGAACCCACATAATAGAGGAAAATCATAGCTTTTTATTGAACATGCTTACTTTCATAAAACCATCCTTAGTTCATTCAAAATCTCATCATGAAAACCTTCATTTAGAAATCATAATTCATGCATGGATTCATAGAGGTTTCATAACTTTCATCACTTTATAATTCAACCCACCAACAAAGCATAGATTTGAAATTGGGGGAATTGGCATGGGTTCATGGGGATTCATCTAAATTCATGAAATTCAACTCAATTTATACTTCAAAGTTCATAAGACAATCAATTGAAGCAACATTGCAAAGAACCCATGACATGGAAGAAAACCCTTACTTCTATTGGGAATTTCTATCTTGAAAATTGGAGATTTTAGGGATTCCATGGAGCAAAGGGCTCCATGGATGAACACTATCATACCTTGGGTTCAAAAGCCCTTGAGCAATTGGGTGAATTGAAAGCTTGATCTTGAACCCTAACTTAGCACCTTCTTCTTCTTCTTCTAACTTCTAGAGAGAGAAATATTTGAGAGAGGTTGAGAGGATTTGGGGAAACTTGTAAAGTGATTGGAAAAGGTAGTTTTTAGAATTAAAAGGTCTTATATAGTGTTAGGAGTTGAAGGGAACTGACCTTGATTAGTAAATAGGCCATTAGATGAAAAGACCAAACTACCCCTTTAAAATATAACTAGCAGACCCCATCGACGGTTTGACCTACGGTCCGTAGGTCCATCGACACACCATCCTGGTCAACCGTCGTTGGGTTCAGCAACTGTCAACTTGGACCCTGCAACAACGGGTCCCATCTACGGCCCTTACACTGGACGACGGGCTGTCCTAGCGAGCCGTCGTTGGGGTTCTGCGACTTTACCCTTGAAAACATTTGCCCTGACACCTACGGTTCACACCTACGGCTTGTAGGTCCACCTACGGTCCGTAGATGGCTTGTGTAGGTGCTGGCACCAAATGAACATCTGAAATTTTTCCTTCTTTTTTAAATCCGAGGTGTTACACCGTTTGAAGCTTTTTATGGAGGAAGTGTAGGCCTCCTATTGGTTGGTTTGAAGTTAGTGAGGTTCCTTTGATAGAGCTTGAGTTGGCGCATAAGGCTATGGAAAAGGTTGGACTTATTCATGAGAGGATGAAAATGGCTCAGAATAGACAAAAGATGTATTCCGATGTTAGGAGAAAATAAATTGAGTGTAATGTTGATGATTGGTTCTACTTGAAAATTTCACCCATGAAGGGTGTCATTATTTTTGGAAAGAAAGGGAAGCTTAGTGTTTGGTGTGTGGGCCCATATTAGGCATATTGACAAGGTTTCTTATGAACTTTAGTTGCCTAATGATTTAGCATCGGTACATCCGGTATTCCATGTCTATTTGTTGAAGAAGTGTGCTGGAGACCCGACATATATTGTTCCTTTAGAAGGATTATGACTTAAGGTTAATCTTTCTTATGAAGAGGTTCTGGTTGAGAGGTTAAACCGAAAAGTTTGAAAGTTGAGAAATAAGGAAGTTGCTTCCGTAAAGGTTCTTTGGAGGAATTAATTAGTTGAAGGTGCTACTTGGGAGGCCGAAGCCGATATGATGTCCCGATATCCTCATCACTTTCCCTCCATTCCTACTCAAGCTTAGGTATTAGTTCCCCATAGTTCATTCTTTCGGATTCATGCGTTTTAATCATTCTCATATTTTCATATGCATGTTCATGAAAACTTGATTTTTGATGTTATTATTTATCTTGGAGTGATTCAACATGTTTATGTGCATTTTGATGAAAATTACATTCATGTTGTGTCACAACTCGAGGAACCCCCTAGGCGCAACACAGTACTTAGTGTCACGAGTGACACTAAGCTAACCCTGAATCTGGCATATTACAAGCATACAGAAATAATTCTATGTAAGCGGAAACATAACTGTAAAGTAATCAATACCAAAAGAAACTTTAGGTGAGAATTTAACTGAACATCTATGGGGAACACCCCAAAAACAACAGAATACTGACTTTATGTCTGAAAGCCTCTAATACTGATGGGTTGTTGGGACAAGCCCCCAGCTAACTCTATAAGTCTGAAACTGAAACGTAAAGACTGGAAAATAAAGCATGTCTATAATCCTCGATCTATGAGGACTCACTACTGAAGCTGCTGAGTAAGGACTCGAAGTCAAACTAAGCTTGATCTGGATGTTGAGCTCCTGAACCTACACCATGAAATGATGTAGCGCAAAAGTATGTGTTAGTACTTTGAATGTACTAAGCATGCAGGATATAGGTACTGAACTGAATAATATAAACTTAACATAGAAATAGGCTATACTTGAATTATAACTAAAAACTGGGCTAGATGCAATGACCAAGTACTAATCATGAAGATAACATGCTGAACTGTATACTGAAGCAAATGCTGATAACATGGTCAATGCAATAAGAGTATGACTGTGGGAGCTACTATTAACCGACATAAACCACGTGAGCTAAACGTGGAATCCGATGTATACACCTCATCGAGAGGACCCAATATACCTTGCCAGGGGTATAAAGGAATGACTGCGGCGTGATCACTAAAAACTGATGCCCAAAAGAGGGGACTTCTAATCCTACGGTGGCACGGAGTTCTGGGACTTTGAGGGTACACTAAACCCTAGTCCAACTCGGCGCTAAGTCTACTCCCAACTGGTTATGCATAGCTAAAAATGCAACTGAAATACTGACATGCTATTTGATAATGCAACATAAATATACTAAAAGATATGGCATTCAAATTCTGAAGCATGATTTTCTGACTGATCTTCCTAGCAAGTAAAATTCATTATGTACTGATAATTAAAACAATCTAGGGTTCTGAGTTCTATACATGGGACTATGCAAATTTCCAAAAAAACATGTTATTTAGATCGTGGGAACTATAGCAGCTACAATCACAATAAATCTCAAAGGTTTTGGAAACCTAGGCCTGAACAATTTATGAGAAATTGAAGAACTAACTGAATTCTAGGAACCTAGTGGGTGAAAGGAATCCACTAGTGAAATCCCACATACCTGGTGACGAAAAATACGGAGAAATCCTTTGGATTAAGGGGCTGAACCTGGACAACATCTCTGCTCGTTCTTGGGAAAAACTGTCGCCTATTCCTCTTCTTTTCTTTCTAAGTTGGATGATTTTGGGAGAATGAGGGTTCTAAGTAGTTTTTGACTAGGTTATTAGGCTTAGAGTGAGTAAAACGACGTAGTTTAGGCATCAAACGATGTAGTTTAAGTACCCAACGCATAGGGGAAAAGACCAATATAACCCTGACTTAAAAGCTAACGAAATGACTTCAAGATAGGCTTCAGGGCCGTCTAGAGCACCACGGCCCGTCAAGTGGGTCGTGAAGATTACTCAGCCTGATAGGGCTTCACTATTTTGGGCATAACCTTTTACTCCAGGCTCGGAATTAGGTTATCTCAATGGCGTTGGAAAGAAGACTCAAATACTTTTAATTAGATAGGTCATGGGCCACCTAATTCATTTTTTTCTGAGAGATATGATCGTTTGAAGTTGAAAAAAAAATCAAAGTCTGACAAGCCTTTTTCACGAGCCACTTCACGGCTCGTGTGAAGCTCCACGGGCCGTTTAGGCAACCGTGGTCCTTCATAGTGGCTTGGGAGTGGTGTACCTTTTTTCACGGGCCACTCCACGGCCCGTGTGAAGTTCCACAGACCGCCTAGTGGTCTGTGATCCTTCACAGTAACCCTGGTGATTCTGTGTCCTCTTCACGGGCCATTCCACGGCCCGTGTGAAGCTCCACGGACCGTCAAATGGTCCGTAACCTTTCACTTTTTGCTGGGTGCACAACCACGAGCAGGTTGATGGGTGGTGGTCCTCCTCACGGCCCGTGGACCCCTCCATAGTTTGCCCTTCTCTTTTTTTCATTTCTTTTTCGAAGTCCGAGGTGTTACATGTTGGGTTGTTAGTTTCTCTCCTACTCTATTCATGCAAGCTTAAGTCTCATTCGAGGACGAATATTCCCAAGGGGGAGATATTGTAACATCTCGGAAGTTGGGAAGTCAAAATGAAAGAAAAAATGCAGAAATTTGGCTGAAGCAGTGAACTACGAGTCCCATCTACAAATCCTAGGAAGTCTTACGAGCTGTGGAAAGGCAATCGTAGAAGTTGGGTTGAGTTTTTGAAATTTCAAGTTTCTGAAGTTTGACCTACGACTTGACAGGACGAATTGTAGGATGTTTGACGGGTCGTAGGATTGATTTAGAGATTTAATTTAGGACCTCAAGTCTATGGAAGCAAATGACGGGTGGTAGGAGGTTCTACGGACGATAGGAAGGTTCCGTAGAAAGGTTTTAGACTTAGAGAAATTTTGGAGTGGAACTTGGGTTCTACGGATGGGGTATATGGACCGTAGAATGGTCTCGTGGGAAATGATTGAATATTTGGATTTCTGAAGTTGGTTCTATGGTTGACCAGGACAGGCCGTAGAAATTTCTACAGACCATAGATCATAACCATAGGACTGTATGGCCATTATTTTTAAAGGGTATTTGCATCTTTTCTTATGCATTTAATGTCTATACTACATCGTTTGTATCCTAATTCTAACCCCTATAATTACCCTTCACCCTTAGAATTTCCCCAACTCTTCCATTCCCTCAAATTCCCAAATTCTCTCCAAGGTTTTCTCCAAAATCCTCTCTCTAGATCAAGGTAGAAGAAGCTAGGGTTCTTCAAGTTCAAGTCTCCTTTCTTCATCAATTGCTTAGGGCTTCAAGATCAAGGCATGTAGGGATTTATCAATGGGTTCAATTCACCCATTGAGCCCCAAGGTTTTCTCTAATTCTCCAATTCAATTTCAATCAAATTGATTAGGTTTTCATTCAATTCTTCATGGGTTCTATTTATGTTGATTCAATTATTTGAATTTGATCTCATTATGATTGTTTTAACTCAAGTATATGCTTTCCAATTGAAATCTCATGTACCCATGCATTGATCATGAATTTTGACTATGAACCCTAATTTACATGAATTTATGAAGAAGCTTGAACTTATGAGTGATGTTTTTATGAAGTTATGCATGATTTATGAAAAGAAAGGTTTTATGATCTAGGTTGCTTTAAGATGAGCATCAATGAAATTGTGAAAGGATTTTCTCACATATTAAGGGATAATGCCTTGGTGAAAGGTTTTCTCACTTAGACTTGATTCAAGATTTAATGAGCTACTCTATGATATATTTTAGCTTGGATTAGTAATTGATTTATACTTTTCCATGGATGATGCTATGTTTATGAAAATGACTATTATTTTGGGATTTAACTTAGCACTGAGAGAACTTTGAGGTGGAGGCTCAAAGAGGGTAGTCTCTAGTAGCAGCCTCAAGTTCAAAACTACGTGCCCCCGTAGGTTTTCCTTAAATGGCCTAGCTAGTGGATCCTCATATAGCACATGGTATGATACAGAGTTCTACCTTGTCAAGTAGACTCTCCATTCTCGATGTGGGAGTTACATCAGATTCCATGTTATAGATCGCATGGTCTATTGTCGATTAAAACCTAATATCCCACAAAATGAACTATGTTACTTACAAATGTTTTATGAAGATTCTTTTATGATTTTAAGATGCATTTACCATGTTCATGATTTATGATTCTTCTTAAATGATTTTACTATGTTTAGCTTGGTCATGCATATCATGTTTTCGATTATATCCTACTATGATCATGTCTCATGTTTTATTGCATTCCCCTCATACTTAGTACATTCCATGTACTAATGCATACTTGTGCCAACATTATTTCTTTAATGTAGGGGGTGGCAATTCCTCTCCCTCCATTCGTGGTTAGTTGATCACTTTAGAGATTGAAGACTTGGTGAGTCCTCATGCTTCGAGGACAATGTCGCCTTTATTGGTTTCTTATGTCTTTATGTTTTGGATATTTTATGTGGTGTACGGGTTACGTCCCGATCAATCCTTTTGATGTGATATATGGCTTGTCTAGACTTTGATGTACTTCCACTTATATGTCAAACACTTTTCTTCTTATGAGACTTTCTTGCTTTTCTCTATTATGTTGTGTATATATATGTCGATTGGCTTGTGTAGGGTCTCTCAGGGTCTTATACATCATGTCATGTCTAGGACGTACTTTGGGTCGTGACAGTTTACTAGTTGGGTGATGGAATGTGTGAAAAAAGTGAGCTACTATGTACTAATCAATGGTGAAACATCCTACCCTTTTGAAGCTGCTCAAGGATTAAGGCAAGGCGGCCCTATGTTACCTTTCCTTTTTGCAATTGCTATGGAGTATTTGAGTCGGTTATTGCACAACCTCAAGGAAAATAGAGAATATAAGTTCCATCCAAGGCTTGGTAAGCTAGGAATAAGTCACATGTGCCTTGTAGATGACCTTCTCCTCTTCTCAAGAGGTGATTTAGCATCGGTCACTATGATCTAGCAGTGCTTTAATGACTTCTGTAAGGCGTCAGAACTACTTGCTAATCTAGGGAAGAGTTCTGTGTATTTTGGGGGAGTATCACAAGCTGAGGAAATGAGAATTCTCTCAAGATTGGGATTCACCATTGGAAAGCTCCCATTCAAGTACCTTGGGATTCCCCTCTCCACTCAGAAAATCTCACTCATTCAATTGGAGCCTCTTATCACAAAGATTACTGCTAGGATCTCTTCTTGGACCTCTAGGAAACTATCATATGCTGGTCGAGCACAACTTATCCAGTATGTACTCTTTTGTATCCAAGTGTACTGGGAACAACTGTTTGTGATACCATCTAAGTTGATAAAAATGATTGAATATTACTGTAGAAGCTATCTCTAGTCAGGAAGCAACGCCATCACTAAGAAAGCCTTAGTTGCATGGAAAACTCTATGCTCCCCCAAGTGTATGGGTGGACTGGACCTCACTAATTTGGTTCTCTGGAACAAGGCTACTATAGCAAGGAACTATATATTGGCATGTGGAGCACAAAGTATATAAACTATGGATCGTATGGATACATACATACTACATAAAAGGGGTGAAGGGGAAAACAACCAAGTGCTACAGCAGGCATGTTAGATATTTAGGAAACTATTGGAGGCGAGAAATCTAGCCTCTCAAATTCAACCTATCGATCCAGTCAAGAGCATGATCAGACATATATAACAACATGCTACATGATAAACCTATATTGCCTTGAAAATGTCTAATGTTTATGAATGCTGCTAGAGCAAAATCCAAATTTACAACTTGGCTCCCAACTCCATGGAAAGATGTTGACAACTGATAGACTGAGCAAATGGAGGATGGAAGTGATTAAAAACATGTTGCTTATGCCAAATGCAAGAAGAATCAAGGGAACATCTCTTTGTCCAATGCATCTATGTGAGAAGATTGTGGGATAGGATACTACTTTGGATGAACTATCCAAAATACGACACCAATACATGGGAATAACGCGTACAATGGCCAATCAGCAATGCTAAGGGAAAATCTAAGAAAGCTCAGATGTTCAAGTTGATGTATGCAGAACTCATAAAAGGGATATGGAGTGAAAGGAACCAGAGAATTTTTGAAAAACGAAGTCAATCTTGGGAAGCTATAGCTAGAGAGATAATATATGTTAGTTGTGTCAGAGCTCCTCCTAAAATAAGCGTGTTAGTTCATAGTTTCGTGTTCTAGGATAGCTTTGTGATAATCTGAATTGAGATAGAATTGCTGGATGTAGCATGCTATGGAACGTAAAAGACATTTTGGTGATTAATGGAAAGCTAGTTACCAAAAAAAAAGAGTTTGTTTGGCATTGCTGTTCAAAATTCCTTATTCCTAGAAGCACTTTTTAAAAATAACATTTCAGAAAAGTGTTTTTGAAAAACGTAATTTGTGTTTGGCTAATTCATTTGAAAATTGTTTTTGATAAACACATTGTGTTTGACTAATTTTTTCAAAAAAGTGTTTTGAGAGTTAAATTACAAAATAGGGCAAGTATCAATGTACTTTTAATATTATGATTATTTTATAGAGAGAATCTATTTTAAATATCTATTATAAAAAAATAATTTAATTTTTATTAAATTAAAGTGTACATATTCAAATTTTTAATCAATATTATACCTTTTTGGGAGGGTTTAATTGCTATTTTTTTTTAATCTTGCAAAAATATTATTGTTATCTTTTTTTCTAATTCCGTAAAATAATACGTAAAATAAATACAAAATATAAAATAATAATATATAAACGTAAAATAAAATAAATAATTTATTACATAAAAATAAAAAATAAATTTTTTAAATGAAACATAACCAAACTTATAAGATATGCTAATAATTAATAAATGATATGTTGGTAAATATGTATATATGAAAGGGATATTTTAGTCTTGAAAAAATAATTTTCTAATTCTACTTCTGCTTTTTTGAGAAACATAAATTTTTAACTTCTTTCTAACAACAGAAAAACTGTTTCTACTTCCCTTTGAAAGCAGCTTACTGATTTGCCATACACTTAATTTTTTCAAAAAAATATATTTTTGGCCTCCCAATAGGAATGCCAAACAGGCTCAAGTACGATTTGAGCTCATTAAGGGTATAAAAGTCATGTAGCAATTTCCTACTCATATTTTACTTGAAATAGATTCAATGTTAAGCTCATATTATTAGTAGGATAATATGTATCCTACAATGAACATAGTCCTAAACTCCTAATAGAAAAATAATTTGTTTAGTCCTAATACAAAATTACATTTATACTCAGTTGTAATTTTTTCAGATGGAGGAAAGCTAACCTTCAAAATTCAAATAAGTCAATCAACTTTTAGTTATTATTATTGTCAATCAACATTTATATTTCATTATGGAATGTAAATCTAATGTTATAGTTTCATCGAAAACTCTAAAAGATAATAAAATTAATTTACACCTGAGAAGATATTACTTGTGGACACGCTACATGCTATTACTCATTGACCTTTTCTGGATTTATCAAAAGATTGAAACATAAGTGCAACCTGCCTGTTCTAATGTAGCTTCTTTTAAGTTTTATCAAGTGACTTTTAAATTGCTTTGGAGTACTGTTGCAGTTTGACTTACCATCTTAGCAAGTATCTACTTAAGATGACATTTTATGACATTTGTTTGTCCAAGTGAAATTTTTTTGTACCATGTTGCTGGTATGTTCGAACTACCGTACATATAAAGTTGGATTCAAAAAATAGGCATTTGTGTTCTTTAACTTAGTTTCAATTGACACATTGTTATGTCGTGATTTTACTATTTTTAGAAAAAACATTTTTGAAATATTCTAAGTATAAAACATTTTAAGAAAATATACTTAGAAAGAGTCGGCACTTTATGTTTAAATAAATTTTAAAAAAACTTAACTTTAAAGACTTTAACAGAATTAAGCCTAAAAAATTTAGAGAAAAGGGTACAGAGTTCTTATTTACACTTCAAGAAGGTTTTTAAGGCACTTGAAATGTCTTCTAATATATGCGGTTATCCAACGACTTTAAAAATTTATTTGACTAACTTGGAAATCATTTAAGGGAAATAAAATTGAAAGTTGTTGGAAAAAGTAAAAATTTAAGACGCTTGAAATAATTTATAAAGGAAGAAGATTTTTGTCCAAAAAAAATGACTAAGTAAGAACATGTAATTAAATAGAGTTACTTAAAAGATTTAATTAACATAAAAAAAAGGTTCATCATTAGGGTTTTAATTTAATTAAACCAAACATTTAGCTAGAGTCAAACAAGAGTAAATATACAGTAAAAAAATATATCTAAACCATCAAATGCCCAAAATGGGCTTATTTGGCCCAAAAATCATATCTGCCCGCCTGGGCTGATTTTTCGGGCCAACCTGCTGCTGAAAAAGATGTGGGCTTTTGCCCAACACCTGTCCTAATTCTAAATAAATGTCACATGCAATAAATGGATTTCAGCTCATTTGTTTCTCCAAAATCTGTTGTTTTAATCATGTGAAAATTTTATAATTGACATATATAAGACTAATTATTACTAGTTATGACATTATTTTTTATGTTTCAAGTTTTAACATTAAACAATTATAGGTTATAACATTTGTTAAATAAAAAAAGGAATATATATTAACAAATAAATTAATAATAGTAATAATAATTAATAATAGGCATAAAATTAGGAGAGTCATAACAAACAGAATATCTGTTTTCCTTGTTTAGCTCAAAACAGTTACTGACATTTTCTCTCATCTGTTAATTGTCTATCAAAACATAAATTAGTTATTTTTTACTCAATATTCGTATCTTTCTCCATCATCACTCAAAATAGTAGTCGCTCAAAATTTTCTCTTTTCTCACGATTTTTTTTTGTTTCACCATTATCTTTCTCTGGGATGAAAGGTTTCTTATCAATATTAATTAAGCATGGCGGTAGATGAGATTGTTTAGGTTAGTGTTTGTTTCGAATGTGTTTTAGTGATAGTATTCAATTTTTATTTCGACAAATCTTTTAATGTATATTGTTCAATTTTTAACTAAGAATTATTTACTTTTGACATGAATTTGGTACAGAAATTTTCATATACCTGCAATGGTATTGATTTATATAATGTTAGTGTATAATTAAAGAATTTTTACAATTAACTTGTTTGAATTTAGTACTCTTCTTGGTATGATTCTTGTATGAACTAGCGTTAAGTGTTGGCATGAAATACGTATAGAAATGTTCATGTTAGTGTTTATTTCGAATGTTCAAATTAGTGTTTATTTTGAATTTGGTACTCTTTTTGGTATGAATTTTGTATGAACCAATGTTTAGTCTTGGTATGATATTGGTATAGAAATGATCAGATTAATGTTTATAATTAAAGAATGCTTACAATTGACTTGTTTGAATTTGGTACTCTTTTTGGTATGAATCTATGAATTAGTGTTTAATATTGGTATGAAACTAGTATAGAAATTGGTAAAAAACTTGCATGCATTGGGTATACTATTTATATAACAAAAACACAATTACTAATAACAATTGGTTTGAAATTGGTGTTCTTTTGGTAGGGAGACCACAACTTGAACGCTGGAAGGGATTTGCTCATATGACATTCAAGAGGCCTAAAGTTATGTGCAACACATGTCGTCGGGATGGACACAACAGAAAGACATGTTCAAATTACCCTACTGAAAATTAGTCATAATTTATTTTAATTTTAATTTAGCTTTTTAATTGTGACAAACACATCGATTTGATTGTTTTGTCTTTTAACTTAAAGAATTCTGGTTTCAGAACATTTATTATGTGTACTACTTAATCATATATGTATGCAGTGTTTTTCAAATGTAGACTAAAAAAATTAAAATTGATTACTGCTGGTAACCATTTGGTATCCACATGATATCCAATTGGTATCCATTGAAACAAAAATCTAGTCCACCAGTGTAGGCAATTGGAATCCAATTGATATCGAATTGAAATTTTAAAGTCTAACCATGTATGACATTGGTATCAAGCTGAAAATACAATTGTATGCTATTTGTATCCAATTGGTATCAAACTGGGAAAATTAAGTCTAACAATGTATGAAATTGGTATCTAGTTGAAAATACAACATATCATTAAGATTTCAACTGAATGAGTCAAGCTAAAACTAATTAATGTTATCCAATTGGTATCCATTTCGAAAGTCTAATTGCAACAACGATCTAAATAGAATTTTAAAATATTTAATTCTTACTATTTTGTGTATGCAGTGTTTTTAAAAACTAAAAACCTAATCTAAAATCGGTTACTGTTGATATCTAATTTGTATCCAACTTGAAAAATTAATACTAACACCATATGAAATTGGTATCTAAGTGGTATCCAATTTGTATCCATCTGAAAAAATTAAGACTAACAATGTATGCTTTTATACTCAACATAAAACATACTTTTGATTTCCAAAAATCATGAACGAAATCAATAAAATCTGTTTAATACTGCATAGCAACATTAATGCACAGAATATTTTGTTGTCAAAAATTGGAGCAAAAAATAAATTGCATCCTAAAATCAAAATATGGAATGAAATTTTAAGCCAATCATCTATCTGCCAACTGATCTTCTTGGTCTTGGTGTAGGATAATTGGTAGTATCCGGAGCATGTTCTTTTGCTATGTGTAGTCCGCCTTTTTTTACCCTTACGATTTGGAGGAGTAAATATTTTCTTTGATTCTTGTTTCTTCTTTTGAGGGGTAACTCTGTTCTTCGCCAGAGTTTGAGTTAGAATATTAAAATTTGAAGGCTCTATTTCAAGATTAGATACATGCTCTACAGATCTCAAACTCTTTTTAGGTGTATAAAGAAGTTTGTGTTTCTTTGGCATGTTTGTTTATGAACCGAAAGTTTTGATTATTGACAATGTGAACAAGATTTGTGGAAGTTTACATTTGAATAGAGAAGAAGAAGAATGAAGAAGTTAGGAGAGAAAGAAAAACTAGCGTGGGTGGAAAGAGAAATAGGCGTGGGTATGTGGGAGGGAGTGGGGTGTGGCGTGTGATGTGTGATGTATTAAAAGAAATCCCTTAAAAGGTGTAATTGATAATTATAAACTTATTCTCTCTCATAATTTTATCTTTCTCTCACCTATTAATATTATATAAATTAATTAATAAATATAATTAAATAATTTATAAATTAAAACTGATCTGTTAATAGTTGTAATTAAAATTTTATAAGTAGTAATAAAGAAAAAGTACATATAAAAGCTGTAATATTAACCCTTAAATAGATATGTGAGGTGATTTTTTCTTTAATCATTTTGGATTGTTGCGCTTGGGTTTCTGGCCCATTTTCGTCCCTGTATAAGCGTATATGAGCACTGTATATCAATGTATATTTTCTGTATATATCCTATTTTTCTCCATATCTCTGTACATAAGCTGTATATAGGTTGTATATAGCCAAGTTTCAGCCTTCAAACCTTGTATATTAGCTTTCCTTTCTCTTCGAATGAGGCTGACTCGATTAAGAAAGGATTGGAGTCTCCATGACTCATCTCGAAAATGCAAAGGAGGAAGAAAGTCCATAATGGACTCAGATAGGGTTCCTTTTGGAGGGCATAGAACTCAGACAACGAACTCAGCGAGAGCTTTCCACGACCACAAATGAGTCTCTGACAAACTCTCGTGAACAGTGAACGAGAAAGAAAACCAAAAATCTAGACTTCAAGTCTCTGTAGTTTTAGAGCCTATTTCATATGTATTTTTTATGTAACCGTATGTAGCTTGTGATTTCGCTGTATTTTTCTGTCTCCAATGTAAGATGTCTCTCTAACCTCTCTAATCACTGAAGGGCTTCGATATTTATAAAGGAGAATTAAGGCTCTATTATGGGGGGAACATAAAAGAATTAGGGAAAACTAGGAATTCACAATTCGAATTTCTCCTGAGGATAAAGAATATGCTTCTAATTATTTCTAATCATCAACAAATTTGGAATGGATTGATGAAGAGAGCCGTTGATTCTTGGAGCAAGGACGCTTGAGTGAGGATATGCCTCCACCTAGCCTGTTCTCGTACAAAAGGATAAGAGCAAGGACGAGGCTGCGTTTCTGGAGCTTGTATTGTTGTCAAGAAGGCTAGGGAAGAGGACGAGAGGTGGGCGTACTAGAATTACTAGTCGCGAATGTAGATGTTCGTGTATGTATCGCACTGATGTCGTCTATCACTGTTGTATTGGTTGGTTTGTGTTGGGTTTGTGTTTTTGTGAAAAGTGGGTTGTATGTTTGTAGAGTTGCGGTGGAGTGAAAGGGATAGCAATGGGATGAAATGGTCTCAAATTGGCTGAAATGAAAGGTTTAAAGGATTTAAAGAATCAGTCCAATCTCATTTAGATGGTGGTCAAAATTGACTTAGAAAAATAGCCAAATTGATATAAATGGTGAATTCGACTTAAAATTAAATAAGATGAATTACTATGAATTAATTAACGAGCTTCTTAAACTTAACGATATAAAATAATTAACTTAATTATAAACATAATTAATTCAAAAATATAAACTATTGATTAACTAAAGTAATTAATAAAATATTTAAGTAAAAATAAAATACTTTTGAGATGATTTTTGAATATTCATAAAATGTAATAATTGTATACATAATTATATAAAAAAAACATACATATTATTTAAAAACTATTAAAGAATGACAAAATTTACGTAAAGATAACTTGAAAAATATTTTGAATTTTGTAAAACAAATTATTTCAAATCCTTTGAAATTAAAGAAGCTCGATGATTACTCTATATTGTGGAGGCCCAAAATTGGGAGTCAACAATTGTCCCTTTCTTTGGGTAGGGTCGATGAAAGAGATCCTGGACCAAAAAAATTGACAAATCTAATTTTGGCCGACCACATCTTCATCTTTTAGAAAAGAGATTTTGGTACGGATTTTGAAAGGTTATGACCAGACCCCGATATCAGATTTCCTACATATATCAGGCTATATGAGAATTCAATCCACTTGTAGTTCAATATGTTTGGTTTGACACACAATTTCGAAAGAATTCAAAAGTTATCTTGATGTCGAATTATGGAGAAACCAGAAAGCTTGGGAACAAAATGAGGAGAATTTGAAGTACAATCGAGTTTTCAACATCGAGTCCACCTACATATCCCTAAACATGTGAATCATAATATTTGTAGTTAAACTCAATCGGTTGAAAAGAAAATCTTTTATGCTAAAATAACTTTCGGTTGAGAAGAGTGATAAGAGAATTGAGGATGAAAAAGAGGCTTGCAACCTCTTATCCATGAATGTGGTGCACTTCACACTCATAATTAAGAACTTACATAGACATGATTTTCAAAGCTCTTAGTGTATTATCACCCGAATAGAAAAATTTGCTTCCCCTGAGAGTTTGAAAATTTCATCGGATGCGAAACTGAAACTGTTAAACTTCACGAAATACCCACATGCCTTCTGACAAGGGTGTGGTTTGACTGTGGTGAAGTCGTTCCTCAGCTCGCGTCCAAAGAGTTTGATATTTCTTTTCAAACTATGTCGCAGTTCACTGCTAAGAAAAAATTTCACATTATGTTACATCCTTTTTTGATGTTGTCTACACCTGTGGTTCGATTGAGAATGCATCCTCTTGGATGTTCTCGACAAATACTGAGATAAAATTCATTAGTAGAATTGTAGTTTGAATAAAGGGGTGGTATCTTTTACCATATTAGGCACAAGTTCTTTTCTTTGAATATTTTGACATCACCTTCAATTTTGATGCGGTAGATGATGAATCGACATGATGAAACATGTTGATGACCTTCTCGACAATGAAATATATTGATGATGATGATGATGATGTTTCATTGATGGGATGACTTCATTGGTAGGATATTGATGCTCCATGATATGTCCCTAGGTGATGACATGAAGATGATCTCCCTCTGGCAATAATATTATCTCATTTTATAATAAGGCATGAATGTTCTTCTGGGCAATGATATTATCTCCTTCGTAATATAGCATAAATGTCCCTCTGGTAATGGTATTATCTCATTTAATAATACGACGTGAATGTCCCTTTGGGAGATGGTATTATCTCATTTAATAACATGGCATGAATGTCCCTTTGGGCGATGGTATTATCTTCTTTGATAATATGGCATAGATGTCCCTCTGGGAGTTTATTGGCTAGCTGGGTAGATAGTCTTATTGGTGCCCTCGGGTTACTCTTCCAAGCTGGGATGGTGCCTCTGGGAGTTTACTGGTTGGCTAGACGGCTGGTCTAATTGGTGCCCCTGGATTGCTCTTGCTAGCTGGGCTAGTGTCCCTGGGAGTTCATTGTCTTGATAGGCAGCCCCCTGAATTTACTCTTGCTAGCTGGGTTGGTGCCCCTAGGAGTCTACTGTCTTGTTGGGAGAACCCTTTATAGGTGCTTATGGTTCGAGGTTGTTACTTGGGGTTCGAGGCCCAAATTATGTTTCTTGGATCTGGATTCATTGTACTTCGCTCTTTTAGTTTAGTTATTTTGTGGCCCGTTCAAGTTTTACTTAAACTTCTGCATGGGTGTACATTCTGGGCTTATGGGGGTCTAGTTAGGTTTAGCTTAGTTATACTTAGTCTTTATTTCTGGTGCGCTCGTGTGCTTTCCTTTAAAATCCACTTTGACCTCTGTTTGTGTCTAGATTCTATCATTTCATATTGTATTTACCTTTCCCGCTCAGTTGGTCTATGATGTCTACTGAGTAACTTTGTTTTCGTACTCATGCTACACTCTGCATATGTTTCATGATGCAAGTCCTAGTACCAGCTATCAGCGGTGATCGTTCGATCTTGCAGCATTTTGGATAGGGGGCAAGGGTGAGCACTTGGCATCCTGGACTAGCCTATCTCCTTCTGTACTTGTATAGCTAGTCTTTTTTATTTTGAGACAAGCTTTGTTTTTGGTCTACTTTTCAAACTTGTACTCTTTTGTTAGAACCACTCTGTACTTGTGACTTTCAGGTTCTGGGAGGTGTCTATTGTATATAGTTTGGGTTTGCTTCTACTTTTATCTGGTTCTGTTGTTTAATTATTGCTTCCGCTTATTTCTACCCCTATACTCGTTACTTGTCGTTCTGGGTTACGGGTTGGCTTACCTACTCGTGATTTATAGTAGGTGTCATCATGATTCGAAGAATTGGGTCGTGACAGCCAATTAACATGACAACTCTCATATTTTCCAAATTTCAAGCCTAAGGTTAAGTCTTAATTCCTCCAAATAATATAACTCTAATAATATTCATATAATACCATACACCTAATATTTAATTACATATCTCAATATATCAAAACTTAATTTATAATATGATAACAAAATAAAAATAATTAAATATTGAAGCCAACTAGTTACGAAACCAATGGCGGCAACCATATGAAACTAAAAGCGCAAACTCCTTGCCTCTAAGTCAACCCATTTATAACATGTAATGTCTTTCAATCGTTGGCAACGGCATATACACCTACAACTAAACATACAACCCTCAAATCCACTTCAATTTCACTGCCAATAACATGAGCAAATGCTAGTCAATCCGAGAAATTGAAGTATTCAATAAAGTTATAAATTGCTGAGGTTTTCTTTTCTTTACCTGAAGAAACTGGTTCGTTTGTCACCCGACGCCGAAATATGTTAGTTCCTGCCTCTTTTTTTCCTAAAATAATTATGTACTAAAACTTACAAACCCAACTAACTTATTTTATTATGTATATGGGTCAAATGAGATAGGGTATTCAATAAATTTCAAACTCGACTCATTACTATCAACTAAATTAATTATTTAAAATTTAATCGCTAATTAAATAATCATAGTTAAACGAATAGTTCAAAATTCTCAAACCAACTTCACCGACTGATCAGAAATTACTCGGGGCAACTATCAAGAAGGGTAAATGTTAATTTTTATGAAAGTTTTCAAAAATGACATTTCAGGTCATTACAATATAGTTTTGTACTAATGTTTGATAAAAGGATTAATCAAAGGAAACAATGACAAATGATAGGAGAATAACAAACATTTTGTGTGTTCTCATAGTAAAACTCGAAATAGCAAACTACAAGATTTTTTTAGAAAAAAAAAGATTTGGAAAATATCTTACAAAGAAAATAAAATCCATATTAATATATTTTTCTGAAAAAAAATATTTTATTTATAAACTCAAAAGTTCTTGAATCTTACTTCAAGTTCTATCTATTTTTGTATATTTTTGTATGTTTCTGTATATTGAAAACTATCTAGTAACATCCCTATTTATAGTAGTAAAAAACCAAATTAAACTAGGACTAAGAATCACTCTAACTAACAAATCATAATTAAACATAAATAAGTAAATATCATAAATAACAAATCCTAAACAACTTAGGATTCCTACTCCAACTTTGAATTATTATTTCCAATATTCTCCCGTAATTCAAAGTTGTATACTCTTGCTTTTTTTCTTCTTGTCGTTGTTGTTGTATTGGAGAATTTCTCTTCAATCTTCAATTGTTGGAGTATTTCTCTTTCATCTTCAAATTTTGGAGTAATTCTCTTCAATTCTCATTTACTTTTTGCTTGGTTGTGTTGAATCACCTTCTCTCCAACTTTCAAGTATTAGAACACTTTCTCTCTAACTCACAATATTTTTTTTCTTGATTGTGTTGGAGCACTTCTCTCCAACTTCCAAGTGTTGGAGCACTTTCTCTCCAACTCACGATATTTTTTCTCTTGGTTGTGTTAGAGCACTTCTCTCCAATTTCCAAGGTTGATGCCCTTCCCACCAACGCTTTTCTTTTTTACTTTTGTTTTTTTTGGTGTTGGAGCACTCTCTCTCCAACTCTCGTTGATGCCCTTCCCATCAACTCTTTTTATTTTTGTGTTTTTTTTAATTTTTTGGTGTTGGAGCACTCTCTCTCCAACTTTCGTTGATGCCCTTCCCATCAACTCCTTTTATTTTTTCTTTTTTTTCTCTAACTTTTAATTTAGAGAAGAATTTCTTCCTCTTGTGCTTGGTTGCACTTCTTTAAGTCTGCAATATTTTGTAAGTCTTTTCTCCGAGCACGTTTTTCATGCATATATCATTTGTCTGACGTTTATCGACATAATCATTGGCCAGACGAGCGACATATATTGGTCATAGCCGCCCACCGAACAGAAACTCTTAGATCTTCTACCAGTATCGTAGAAGCTTTGATACCAATTTGAAGAAAAAAAATATTTTATTTGTAAACTCAAAAGTTCTTGAATCTTACTTCAAGTTCTATCTATTCTGTATGTTTCTGTATATTGAAAACTATCTAGTAACATACCCATTTATAGTAGTAAAAACCAAATTAGACTAGGACTAGGAATTATTTTAACTAACAAATCCTAATTAAACATAAATAAGTAAATATCATAAATAACAAATCATAAACAACTTAGGATTCCTACTCCAACTTTGAGTTATTATTTCCAATATTTTCTTCTACATGATTTAATTAGCAACTTGATGATTATGTTCAAAAGTGTGGTTATCTTCTTTAGCCAATTTTTAAAGAGGCATGGATTTGAATTCATGACTCAAGATATCTTTTTCTTTGAAGTATTACTTGATTCTTTTAATTGCTCATACCTTCAAACAACGTTTTTAAATAAGTAAACATTATTTTAAATTATTTTTCTTTTTTAAAGGTGAAATAATGTATACTACACATTATTTTGAATTAGTTTCTTTTTTAAAGGTGAATTTTGTATGAAAAACCGGCAGTTGTAGTACACCAAATCCAAAAACAGTGAAAATATTAGAATATTAGTATAAGATGAATATTCTCACAAGAAAAATCTTATCGAAAGTTCAATAATAGTACTAATAAATTAATATTTTCATAAAAAGAAATTATTTGCTTACCTCTTTATCTCAAACCTCCATATTCATTAGCCTCAGAAATTTGAAGTCTAGTAAAGCAAATGTTAAAAAGGATAAACATCGTATAATGACATTAAAATCACAATAAATCATGTGTAGCAAGAAAGACGCAAGGAAATAGAAGAGTAAAGTCATAAAAGGTGTGACTTAATTTTTTTTAATGGAAGCAATATGAAAGAATGGGAGTAATAACAATTGATGTATTTATTCCTATATTTCACACACGAAAAAATAGGGGAAAAGACCAAGAGATTCAGAAAAAAGACTAAACTAGACATGATCAATGATACTCCTTCCGTTTCTTTTTATTTGTCACAATTTTCTTTTGAGAATCAAATGATATAAACTTTGATGAACATTTTAAAATGTACTTTTTTTTAATCATATTTATATGAGAAAAATTGCAACTTATACTTTCTGTATAGTTTTTGAATATCCAAATTTTAAAATATTGAATTAATCTAATCTAATTTACCTTTGAAAATTAATCAAATCAACTCTCAAGAAATGAAACGTGACAACTATTGGATATATACTATTAACCATATGTTTAGATATAGTATTTAACATAGAATAATTATTTATTCAGTTTTAATAAAAGTTTTAATAGATCATATATTCGTTTACGGTGTCTGTTTACTTATATAGTAGATGATTAAGTGTCTAGAGTTTTAGCTCATACATAGAGGATTAAATCATCGGTTGTAACAAGTATAAAGTTTTATTTCACAATCTAAGATGGAAATTGGATATGCCATCGGTACGATTGTGGCACAAGATTATATATAGTTTATCTTGATTATGGGAATGATATAGTTCCAACTTCTTGTGCTAATGCATTTTGTTTGTATTGAACGAGACCGAGTAGAGATAGTTGTTTTAGACTGACTAACAAAAGCATATTCTCTGAACTATTAAATGTACTTATATTCTTAATCCTGATATAACTATTATGATCTGTATATGTTAATTATCATTTTGATTTATGAAAAGGTGAGATTTTGAGATGGATCAATATGTCTGGTAGATTAGATGATAATAATATATTTTGGTGAAATAATAAGTTAGTTGATGGAATCCATGTCTCCATATAGAGATTGATGATATGCCTTTTTGAGAAGCTTATAAGTTTTTATCGTGTCAAACTTTGCAAGTGGATTCATGAATTCGACACATGAAATAAGTTAAGCAGTGCTCTAAAGAAAATTAATCTTTGAATTAAATTCGTCAGTAATTTAATTTATTGATTAGTATCTGTAATCTTAACATGGGAAATTACATAAGTATTTAATGGGGAATTTCGAAATATAAATAGAGGAGTGCAATTAAGAGTTTCTAGTGGAATGATTTATAATTTATTATGGTAAAAATAGTTCAAATTAATTATTTGGAATTATTTCCATAATAGGAAGGCTCAGTAATTAATTCTATGGTCCCTACCGTGCCTATATTTAACTAGAACTCAGAATTATATTCTAAAGAGAAAAAGGAATAGTATGTGTCTTTCACCATTCTAAGGAAATGGAGAAATATGTGTCTTTCTCTATTCTAAGGAAAGGGAGAAGTACATGCCTTTTTCTATTCTAGAGAAAGGGAGAAGTATGTGTTTTTTCTATTCCAAGCAAAGAGAGAAGTACATGTTTTTTCAATTTAAAGGAAAGACAATATGTTTCCTCTCCTCCTTGGACAAGAAAGAAATCTCTATAAATAAGGATTCTTTTAACCCTTGAAAGATGATAAGTTTTCTATACAATACTTGCCCACCCAAGTATTGAGAGAGTTCAGAAGTGAACTTGGGATCACTGTAGAAAACCGCAGAACTGCTATCCAACTTGTGGATTCGCTTAAAGGTTCTAGCTTGTGGTCTAGCTTGTGGATTCGGTTGAAGGTATCTGCTCATGCTTCAAGAGGTAATTCTTGAATTAAATTTCAGAAAGTTTATGTGCTCTAGCATGATTTTAAGTGTTCTAGCATAAACTATGGGTTATCTATTATACATGTAAGTTGTATGATTCTGGTATGCTTCCGTTGTGTATATAATTTTTCAACAATTGGTATCAGAGCCATGCTTACATCTTTATAGATAACTAAAGTATATATCATGAGAATTTTTTTTTTCCGCAAGAAATGTGAAAAGTGTACGAAGTGTTAATGGCAATTTTGATTTCGAAATAGCTTTACAAATTCATAAAATTCACGAGTTTTGATTAGTATATTGTTGAAAACAAAGACCAAAATGGAAACAGTGGCGGTGACCTATTTTTCTTAATTTGTTTTCTGTGAAAAGAAAGTCAAGTGTCCAATCTTTGTTTACATAGTATGTGGCAGTTAGAACTTCTGCACATGTAATTGATTTTTTATTTTACTTATCGGCGGCTAGTTGTAATTTTTTGAGGGTTGTTTCTTATTAATCCATCAAATTTGGAAAGCTTGATAAGAAAGGGAATCATAGAGGTTGTTGATGAACAAATTATCATTGAACTGATTGTGAAGTATTTTTTTAAATTTATAATATTTGTTCTTGATTGATTGTTGATTCCAAAGCTTATTAAGTGGTAGTGACAGTCACTATTCAAGTCAATTGGATTAATTTTTTTTCTTTTTGTTCAATAATTATTTGAGCAAATTATTCATTACATATATATCAATTTGTATAAATTAAGAATTTTGTGATTAAAAGGTTTATTTTACTATCCTAAAGAAAATAAGGCAATCGTTAAGACAACTTTCAGATTTCTAGAAAAGGACCATTTAGTAAACTGTAAACTAGTTTTACAGGAACTGAACAAAGAACTAACAAATGAGTTAGTTGTAAATTCAGACGCTCAAGAACATCTAACCGGTATGTTAGAATTGACGTTCCATTCCATTTAAGTAGTGGGAGAAACGTTACTAGACATAAGAAAATCTACTACCTCAAGTAGTGGGCGTGATGTTGAGAAAATTAAAGAAAACTACATGAAAAATTGTTAATATTTCAATATCGAAAGATTTTGAAGAAAATATTAAGACTCAAGAACATGAAAGTGTGATTATAGTAGTAGTGCTTAGTCGTAGTGGGAGAATCATAACGAAGATTGATTTGTTTTGTATGCTTGAGAGAACTTTCATGATAGAACTCCTGAAAAGAAGTACACTCTTGGAGGATTTCATGATAAGGTCCCTCAAGATCTAGTACAAAATCGATTTGTTACGAGGAAGCACTACTAGACGAAATTGCATGAGAAAATAACTTGGTAAATTTCTTTCGATAAGAAATATAGGAATGCCTGTGAAAGTTATAAATGCATGGTTAAGAGTCTAAGTGGGAGATTGTTAGTGTACATACTATTAATCATGTGTTTAGAAATAGTGTTGTAACAATTTTCAAAATTAAATATCTTAGTGGGAGATTGTTAGGGTATATGCAATTAACCATGCATTTAGATATAGTACATTATAACAATCGTGATAGTTGAAAGTTTAAGTGGAAGATTGTTGGGATATATACTATTAACCATATGTTTAAATATAGTATTTATCATAGAATAATTATTTATTCAGTTTTATTAAAAGTTTTAATAGATCATATATTCGTTTATGGTGTCTGTTTACTTATATAGTAGATGATTTAGTGTATAGAGTTTTTAGCTTATACGCAGAGGATTAAATCATCGGTTATTATAAGTATAAAGTTTTTGTTCACAATCTAAGATGGAAATTGGACATGCCATCGGTACGATTGTGGCACAAGATTATATATAGTTTATCTTGATTATGGGAATGGTATAGTTCCAACTTCTTGTGCTAGTGCATTTTATATGTATTGAACGGGACCGAGTAGATATAGTTGCTTTAGACTGACTGACAAAAGCATATTCTCTAAACTATTAAATGTACTTATATTCTTAATCCTGATATAACTATTATGATCTGTATATGTTAATTATCGTTTGATTTATTAAAAGGTGAGATTCTGAGATGGGTCAATATGCCTGGTAGATTAGATGATAAAAATATATATTGGTGAAATAATAAGTTAGTTGATGGAATCCATGTCTCGATATAGAGATTGATGATATGCCTTTTTGAGAAGATTATAAGTTTTCATCGTGTCAAACCTTGCAAGTGGATTTATGAATCCGATACATGAAATAAGTTAAGCAGTGCTCTAAAGGAAATTAATCTTTGAATTAAATTCGTTAGTAATTTAATTTATTGATTAGTATATGTAATCTTAACATGGGGAATTACATAAGTATTTAATGGGGAATTTCAAAATATAAATAGAAGAGTGCAATTACGAAATTTGTAGTGGAATGATTTGTAATTTATCATCGTAAGAATAATTCAAATTAATTACTTGGAATTATTTTCATTATAGGAAGTCTCGGTAATTAATTTCGTGGTCCCTACCGTGCCCATATTTAACTAGAACTCAGAACTATATTCTAAGGGGAAAAAGGAGAAGTATGTGTCTTTCTCTATTCTAAGAAATGAGAGAAGTATGTGTCTTTCTCTATTCTAAGGAAAGGGAGAAGTACATGTCTTTTTCTATTATAAGGAAAGGGAGAAGTATGTGTTTTTTTCTATTCTAAGCAAATAGAGAAGTACATGTTTTTTCTATTTAAAGGAATGGTAGTATGTTTCCTCTCCTCTTTGGACTAGAAAGAAATCTCTATAAATAAGAAATCTCTATAAATATGGATTCTTCTAACCCTTGAAAGATGATAAGTTTCCTATACGATACTTGCCCACCCAAGTATTGAGAGAGTTCGGAAGTGAACTTGGGATCATCGTAGAAGACCACAAAACTGCTGTCCAACTTTTGAATTCGCTTAAAGGTTCTAGCATGTGGCCTAGCTTGTGGATTTGCTTGAAGGTATTTGCTCACGCTCCAAGAGGTAATTGTTAAATTAAATTTCAGAAAGTTTATGTGCTCTAGCATAATTTTATGTGTTCTAGCATAAGCTATGTGTTATCTATTATTCATGTAAGTTGTATGATTCTAGTATGGTTCCGCTGTGCATATAATTTTCCAACAACAACCATTTCGAAATAGAGAAAGTATGAATTATGGCATTGTAGCCTTTCACCCATTCACATGAAGGTACAAATGGAAGAGGCATAGTTTATGAATCTTGAATTTTTTTAAGACCAACCAAATTACAAGGAAAGAACTTTAAATTGTTATTCTCAAGACTGTTTGAACTATCACATGAATGAATGATTTAGTCATTATTAGACATCAAAGAAAAACAATAAACATCTTCCTAAAAAAAATATACAAAGCATGAAAAAATAATAAAAATTACCATATGCAGAAAGGAAAACATCTTCTAGGTATTCTTAACTAGTGGATTCTTCTGTTGAAGACATTCATATTTTGAGATACATTTTTACGTTTTATGCAGTTTTATTTGATGGCATAAATGATCACTAATTGCTCAATTAATAGCAGTGCCTTTTGGGTATTCTAACTGAAAAAATGATGGGTAACTAAGAGAGAATGTAATTAAGAAATGACTTTTACATTTTAAAAATATATTATATTAATAGAAAAATTAAGGAAAATATCAAAAATATGATAAAAAGGATAAAAAGCATCCTTGGCCAAGGAGAATTGTTACATCATTCTTTTTTTATTATCTATAGCTTTATCTTATATAAAGATATAAATATAGACTTATAATTAGAAGAAGGTAAAAAGAGAGAGAGAATTTTTTTTTATTAAGAATAGAAATTAGAGAGGTATGGATTATGGGTAGTTACTTCTTGTAATTTAGCATGTGAAGAGTCTTGTTGTAAATGTTTCTTCATTAGTAGAATATTTATTTGTATTTGTAATAAATTAAATAATTCACTTTTATGATAAAATAATTAATTTAAACAAGAAAAAGACCAAAAAAGGGGAGAAGAAAGATAAATGCAAATGGAGGTCACAGAGAGGTGCCACATCACCTTGTCTATGTTTCTCATATATACTCCCTCCGTTCACTTTTACTTGTCACTTATTCCTAAAATAAATTTTCATTTTAACTTGTCATTTTTGACATATCAAGAAAAGAATAATTTTTTTCATGTCTTATCCTCATCATTAAATACTTATTTTTCAAATCATTCTCCAAAACATCATTTAATAGGGGATAGTTTGGTAAAATACATATATCATTAATTATTTTCTTAATGATGAGCCAAGTCAAACTGTGACAAGTAAAAGTGAATGGAGGGAGTATTATATATAAATAGATAGATATAGATATAGTTAGATCATATTCCCTTGTTTATAGAGCTCATTAAGGTCTCATTTGTTTTCATTAAAATTAAGATGTCTGAATTTGAATAAACATCTGAATATTAAGATGTGCATTAAGATCTAGATGTCTATATCTGAATATACATCTGAATATTAAGATGTGGACTCTAGATCTGAAAATTGAATGACTAAGACGGTTTGTTTTCAATATCTAAATGTGCATATGAAATTATACATTATACCAAGAAAATATTATAAAAAATTTATTTCGACAAAAAGGTATAACTTTTTGATTAAAAGTAATATTTTAAGTGTTTATGTATGATTGAAAAAATTAAATTATATATATGCAAATAAACATTATATATTAATATAAAAATTATTGTAACATGATTTTTTTAAGAATTCAACATAAACATCTTTTCATAAAAACATATATCATGAATAAAAAATATTTTATAGGCACAATATAATATCAAAAAGTTCAATAAGAATGATAGATACTAGTCGAAAAATATAAAGAAGATTTCACACCATCAACGCCTAACATATAATCTGACTAATCAGAAAAATTAAAGAATTTCTATTTCTTTCGATGACCTTAATCTAATTCTGTAACTTGTGAACCTCTAGCGCCATCCATGCTTTTTGTAGTTTTCACTTTCACAAGACATTAGCAATTGTACATATGATTCTTCCTATCCAAGTCCATCTAATTTTTTCATTATCCAAGTCCATCCAATTTTTTCTTTAGATTCTTCAAAGTTAGGTTGACTATTGTTTTAATCAATAACTCCAAAAAAAATAATTTTCGATTGAGACGAAAAGATTTTTATTTTCTTCCCCAAAACTTTTCTCTCAGTTGAAAGTTGTCACGATCCGATTTCTCGAGTCATGATGGCGCCTACCAACCCACCAGTAGGCCATCCAAGACCCTATCCCAGAACCTAACAGTAATGGGACTGAGGGCGGAAACTAACCTCAACTAAGCGGAAGCATAAATAAAAACACACAAGATAAGGGAAAAATGAAATCAAAGCCATATATATATGATAATACCTTCTAGAACCTAGAAGTCACAAGTACAGAACTGCTAGCAAGAGTACAAGTCCCAAAAGCGGACCATAGAAACAAACTGTCTCGAAAACAAAAGACGAGCCAAAATATAAATACAAAAGGAGACAGGTAATCCCAGAACGTCATGTGCTCACCCTCGTCTCCTGAACAGATGGCTGCAGGCTCGAACTCAACGCTGATGACTGGTGCTCAAACCTGCATCACGAAAACAGATGCAGAGTGTAGCATGAGTACCAAAACAACAGGTACCCAGTAGGCATCATAGGCCAACTGAGCAAGAGAGGTAAAAGCTGGCAGACAAGATAGAATCAAACACAAACAGATGTCAACAGAACAGGAATAGAATAAGCGGAAAGTAATCTAAGGATACCCAGTTGGGCCCCCTATAAGACCCGCTAGGCACACTCAAGCACAGACAACAAGAATCCGAACAGACCCCCATAAGCCCGGCGGGTACACAGAGAAACTACAACTACGGAAGCAAGGGAACCGAACTCCAAAAGTCTTAAAACCCATGGGCCTCGAACCCAATAAAGATTTAAACCTGGGCCTCGAACCCAAACCATCAGTATCAAGCTGGAAATAATGGACTCTAACCGTGTAACGTCAGCCTCAGACTTGAGATAACACTCCCCCTCCCACTCAACAGTCTCAAGCTGGAAATAACGGACTCTAACCGTGTAACGTCAGCCTCGGACTGGAGCTAGCAGCCTCCACTCAATAGTCTCAGGCTGGAAAAAATAGAATCTAACCATGTAACGTCAGCCTCGGACTGTAGCTAGCAGCCTCCACTCAACAGTCTCAGGCTGGAAATAACGGACTCTAACCGTGTAACGTCAGCCTCGAACTGGAGCTAGCCGCCTCGAACAAAACAAAGCCACCACCAATCAACCTATAACAAGACTAGACAATGCGGGCCCCTCCCACAAAGATATCCACAGAAGGCTTCCAGCCTAGCACAACCCAACCTTCTATAGGCGCAATAGTAAAATCTTTCGCCCGCACCCCAGAACCGCAGAGATAGTTAGAGAAAGGATAGAAGATCCGAAAGCCACGAATTCGCCTAAACTAAGGCTCATACTATAAGACCCAAGTCTGCTATGCCAGTCTACAAGGACCTAGTCCATCCGAATCGACATCGGATACATACTCAAGTCAACAGGTGCATGGGACTAAGGCTATACAACCCGAACCCACGCATGCATCATCAGATAACCATCCAACAGATAATCCCCAAACAATCATCAACAACCAACGGCCAACAACCCATACTAAAGCATGATACTAGCCCCGAACAGCCCAACACTCAACCCTAAATAAAGAAGTCGAAGAAGAAGAATAGAGATATTAGCTACCCACCCCAGATTCACACAAATCTGCAAGCATTTACGCATTCAAGCTCAATCTAGAAGAAGGGAAGCCGTAACCTACTAGAAGGCCGACCACACACGCTCCAAGTCACTCTGCAGGAGCTTTTCCCTTCCGAACGGCCTCAGACTACTGCCACACTGTTAAAAATAGAGTCACAGCGTCAATACGGTCGTTTAGACACTAAAATCAACAAAATCGGAGACAGACCAATTTCGGAGTCAAAATCAGGAAACGTGGGACCCGCTCAGAATTTTTTGGAATTGACTCCGTGAAGAGGTCCCAAATCCTCCCCCGAACTTGTATTCCAAAACGGAACACCCATCGAGGCTCGGATCAGCTCCATGCAGCCAACAACAAGAAATGTAAAACTTTACAAGGCCTAGGATAGCAACTTATGCCTTGAATTCACAGATATCGAGGTACACCCAACGCAAACTAACTACTAAACCACAAAGCCAACGAGCTCCCGAGCACGTGGGACTTTGAATCACCAAAAACCGATAAAAGATGAGGGAGTTATGGTATTTTGAACTTTCATCCCAAAAGAGCTCGACCTTAACTTATATAAACTGCCAGGCACGCATACCTCTGCGAATGCGCCAACTCACCCGGGAACGCTGAGTGGAAACAAGCAACACTTCGCTAACGCGGCCAGGGGCCCGCGAACGTGGAGGCAAAGGGTCCACACCTTTGTGAATGCGGAACCCTATCCGTGAACGCGGAGAAGAAGATCACCCAACCTCACAGACCTCCGCGAACGCGGAGCAGCTCACGCGAACGCGGAGCAGCTCACGCGAACGCGGAGAACAAAGCCTCACACCTCCGCGAACGCGGCCTCTGGCCCGCTAAGGCGGAGTAGACACACTTACGCCTATCCTGCGAACGTGGAGAAGAGATGTGTCTGCATATTTCAGCTGTGCACTGCTGAGTTTTGGACAATTCCAAAACTCCGACGAGGTGCTCGGGATTCGTTCAGAACCCCGTGCATGCAAATGAGAATGCTACCCCCTCAAATTTGACGTTCTAGACTCAATGATGCAGTCAAAATTTCCATACGGGGTCGTTTCGATAAAAAGTGGGTCCTACACCCAATGGGCCATTGTAGCCAAATTCTACCGGGGGCCTCGGAATTAGATCGGAAGCTCCTAGAAGTTCTCAAAGGGTCATTCCAGACCAAACTCAGTATTCTGGAACTAACTGCGTTGATAGAATTTTCATCCTAGTGCGTTTACCAAGGATTTTGACCAAAGTCAACTTTAAGCCAAATTTCATAGGCTAAAGAGCTAACAGGCCCCAAAATCACATCGAAAGCCCCGGGACTCTGGCCAACCATGCTTCTAGCCTAATTTGGCCGTTACGAAGCTGATGGAACCATCAGAATTCTCATTTGAGGTTGTTTACCTGAAGTTATGACCAAAATCAACTTTTCAAGGTCCAAGAGCTCCAGAACAGAAAAACAGGCACAATAATCAAACGAATGACCAGGAAACCAAACCTACAGTGCCAGCAAGTCAGAAATGACTTGGGGTCGCTACAAGAACGCTCTAAACGACAGAAAAGAGGCACAACACGCAAATGACCTGAAGGGTAATTACAAAAGTAGAGATTGGCCACAAAACATTATTATGAGGTCCATCATTTTTGTCACCAACTAGCTATAGGTATATCTTGGACTCCAGCAATGAACTGTTATTGTAGCCTTCAAAAAGTTTAGTACACAAGTTTGGAAAGGTAGAGGTGAAGTCTTCAATGTCTGCTTTCTGATGAACCTTTATACAAATATGATCCTACAAGCAGTTTTGATGATTAGAGTGTCTCAATAAAATTAATGGCCTAAAACAAAATTTTAATAAGAGACCTCAAATATGTATACATAGTTGTTATTTTTAATCATGGCTACTACTTTTTCACTCAAAAGCCTTGAGTTCTTGATAAACATCAATACACCTAAAAATATTAATACAATCAGAGTTCTTGATAAAAATCAATACATCCCAAGAAAATTATTAATTTAAGAAAAATACTTGTAAATATTATGAAAACTTTTACCAGTTCAAGAGAAAAAAATTGATTTTTGTTTGAGAAAAGAGAGGAAGAAAGTTTGCAGAGAGAGAGAGAGCAAGTCGCATTGAGAGAGAGAGAGGTGACGTAGTTTTTTATAGAGTATTAAATAAGTATTGTTAAGACTCTCCTACAGATCTGATTCATTCAGATCTTTTCAGATCCATTCAGATGCTTTTTCAAAAAAGAAACAAATGAACTTAATGGGCTGAATCTGAATGATTAAGATTCAAACCTAAAAACCAAACGCACTTAACAGACTGAATATGAATGATTAAGATTCAGACCTTCATTAAGTGTAAACAAATGAGGCCTAAGTAGGATTAGAGCTCATTCAAGGTATAAAAGTCATGTAGCAATTCTCTACTCCTAGTTTACTTGAAATAGATTCAATGTTAAGCTCTTTTTATTCGTAGGATAATATATATCCTGCAATGAATTTAGTCCTAATAGAAAAATGTTTTGTCTAGTCCTAATATAAAATTACATTTAAACCTAGTAGTAATTTTTCAGATAGAGAAAATTTTAACTTAAAAGGGCAAATAAGTCAATCAACTTTCAATGGATATTTTCGTCAATCAACAGTCATGTTATACTTTTATAATATATATTTTTAAAGATGGCAAAGCCATCAAATATATAAAACAAGAGAGGTCTTACAATGTGGCATAGTGGACCAAAAGTGTCTACTAGCCCAAAGGCTCAAAGCAAGCCCAAAACAAAATAAAATGAAAAGGAAATAAAACAAATAGACAACACAAATTGGGAGCGACCGCAAAACCCTAAAAATGGAAAGTTCAAAGTGCCCATCGCCGGAAATCATCAAGAGTTGAGGTCAAAGAATGAGCCAGCTTCAAGAACGTCACATTCGAGTGATGATGTTATGATCACCGCCAACCTTAACCCAGTTCTTCCATGGAAATAGCTCAAAGAGCTTGGATTGATTTCACTCAAGACATCTACAAGTCTCACATATATTGCCATGAAATCAAATCCAAAGAAGACTTCTCCGACTCTTTGTTAAATTCCCACACGAATCTACGCAAGGTAACTAGATCAAAACTATGCCACTCGATTTGTCACCTCGTTGAATTTTGATTTACCAACCATTTCACTTTATCTACATATTGAGCTTCAAGAGAAGCTAATACCACTGTTTTGACAAAGATGATCTGATTGATTCTCAAATATCAACGATTAACGTTAATCACCAGCCGGTAAGAATAATGGAACTTTAGTTTACTAGCATGTGTGATTTAGATACATTAGGAACAATGGTTAACCATGATCTCGAACTAGAATGTTGGTAAAGTAGCCGCTTTGGTTGTTTGTAATTGTTGGTGCAGTTGTTGTATCTGCAATTATAATTGTTGTTGTATTATTTGTGCCATCTGATTGTGTGCCTCCATAACCTTTATTTTGACATTTTTGAATCCTGAGACTTGGAACTTCGTCTTTATCCATGTTGGTAATTCCTCATCCTTGTAAGGGAACCTCTTCGATATTGTTATGTTTTTTAGTACCTGTAAAATGAGCATCCATGTTAGCAAAGTAATCAGCCAGCTGATTTCCTTCTCTAAATACATGTTCCACCCTTATTACACCAGTGTTCCTAAGTTTCTTAAATCTCTTCACTTCCAAGCTTATCTCCCAAGGGACCTCCCAAGGGACCTTCAAGCACATTTTTCATTGTTAATGAATCAGTCTCCATCACCACTGGAGTATAATGTGCAAAAATGCAAAATTCTAGCCCTGCTACTACTGTCTTAGCTTCAGCTATAAGATTATTACCATCTAGCAGTCAAAATCCACTCTAGTAGGTCCAGGATTGCCTTTAGAAGGTCCATCTGTATTACATTTGTAGCTTCCTATCTCAGGTTTCCTCCAGATACCTACTTTTGTAACAATAGAAGGTGTACATTCCTCCAAAACTTTAACAAGAATGGTCCAGTGATGTAACACCTCGGACTTCGAGAAAGGGCTAAACGAGGAAATTTGGGCAAGTCCACGAATCCAAAATGGACCATGGACCCCTTCACGACATCTTAGACGGTCCGTGTAGGGGACCACGGTCCGTTAAGGATGTTGTGAGTGATCATACATGACTACCTTGGGAGGGGTCGCCAAGACATCACCCTATACGGCCCGTGGTTACTTGGATGGCCCATCTAGGGGTCCGTACAAGTCACCTAGTCAAGGAGGTTGCACCCAAGTCAGGTCTCGAGTGTTCGGGCAACTTCAAATAATCACATCTTTTAGCACAAAATGAATTTGGTGGCTCATTACCTATCCAATTAAAGGTCTTTGAGTTCTCTTTCCAACGTTACCAAGTTTGCCTAATTTCGAGCCCGAAGTAAAAAGTTATGCTTGTTTTAGTGAAGCCCTGTCAAACAGAGCATCTTCACGACTCACTTGATGGGTCGTGGTGCTCTAGACGGCCCGTGAAGTCTGTCTTGAAGGTCACTTCATCAATTTTAAGTGAGGTTGCATCCCTAAGGCTACTGTGAAGGACCACGTTGCCTAAATGGCTCGTGGAGCTTCACAAGAGCCGTGAAGTGGCTCGTGAAAGAAGCTTGTCAGACTTGGAGTTTAGGGTCAACTTTAATCGACCATATCTTTCAGCATAAAATTAATTAGGTGGCCTATGACCTATCAAATTAAAGATCTCTGAATTCGCTTTCCATTGCCACTGAGTTTGCTCTATTTGAAGTTTGCAGTAAAACGTTATGCCCATTTTAGTGGAGCCCTACCGGGCAAGCGAAGCTTCACGACCAGCTTGAAGGCCCTTGAAGTGGTTCACAGCCTGTGAAGCTTGTCTTGAAGTCACTTCGTCAGCTTTTAAGTCTAGGTCGTATTGGTCTTTTCCCCTATGCGTTGGACACTTAAACTACGTCGTTTGATGCTTAAACTACGTTTTTTACTCAGTCTAAGCCTAATAACCTAGTGAGAAACTACCTAGAACCCTCATTCTCCAAAATCATCCAACATAAAAAGAAAAGAAGAGAAAGAAGCAACAGTTTCTCCCAAGAACAAGCAGCGGTGTTCTTCGAAGTTCAACCCCGAAGTCCAGCGGATATCTCCGTAGTTTTGGTCACCAGGTATGTGGGATTTCACTAGGTGGTTCCTTTCACCCATTAGGTCCCTAGAATTCAATCAGTTCTTCATTTTCTCCATAAATTGCTTAAACCTAGGGTTTCCAAAATCTTAGGAATCCATTGAAAGTTAGCTGCTATAGTTTCATTGCATTGATTACCTATTTTCTTGGAGAATTAATGTAGTCTTGTGTATAGAACTCAGAACCCTAGCTTGTATTAATTATCAGTATTTCATGAATTATACTTGCTAGACAGATCAGTCAGAAAATCATGCCCCAGTATTTGAATGTCATATCTTTCAATATATTTATGTTGCATTCCCATATAACATGTCAGTATTTTGAGCTACTCATTATATCAGTTGCATTGTTAGCTTTACATATTCAGTTGGGAGTAGTCTTAGCACCGAGTTGGACTAGGGTTCGGCGTACCCTCAAAGTCCCAGAACTACGTGCCAATGTAGGTTCAGAAGTCCCCTGTGTTGGGCATCAATTTTTAGTGATCACGCCATAGTCATGCCTTTATACCTCTGGCAAGGTATATTGGGTCCTCTCGATGGGGCGTATACATCGGACTCCACATTTAGCTCACGTGGTTTATGTCTGTTAATAGTAGCTCCCACAGTCATACTCTTATTGCATTGACCATGTTATCAACATTTACTTCAGTATACAGTTCAGCATGTTATCTTCATGAGTAGTACTTGGTCATTGTATCTAGCTCAGTTTTTAGTTATACTTCAGTATATCCTATTTCCATGTTCAGTTTATATTGTCAGTTTACATTGTTCAGCTTAGTATCTATATTCTGCATGCTCAGTACATTCAAAGTAATGACGCATACTTTTGCGCTACATCCTTTCATGATGTAGGTTCAGGCACTCAGCATCTAGACCGCGCTTAGCTCGATTTCTAGTCCTTACTCAGCAACTTCAGTGGTGAGTCCTCATAGTTCGAGGACGTTTCTTTATGCTTTTGACTCCGTTAATTCATTATTTAGTTTTCAGTATTATTAGAGTTAGCTGGGGACTTGTCCAAGAAGCTCATCAGTTTTAGAGGCTTTCAGACATAGAGTCAGCATTCAGTTGTTTGGGGTTGTTCCCATAGATCTTCAGATAAATTCTCACCTGAAGTTTCTTTTAGTATTGATTACTTTACAATTATGTTTTCGCTTACTTAGTCCTATTTCAGAATGTTTATGATATGTCAGACTCAGGGTTGGCTTGGGGTCACTCGTGACACTAAGCACCGTGTTGCGCCTAGGGTGTAGCCTCAGGGCGTGACAAGTGATAAGGAATAGAAGACAACCAGCAATATCTACACCTTGTAAAGAACAAATCTGCCTATTAATTTCTTCCGCAATCTTATAAAAAGACATCTTCTCCTCATGCTTAGGAGCATTCCTTCTCTTCAAAAGTTGCCAAAGAGTGAAAGTAGGCAGTGCCATCAAGATTGGCTTAAGTTGAGGAGGGGCATCCAATTTCCAATAGTTGTGGAGAAGTACTTTCAGCTGGAAACCTGGAATTTGTACCCCAACTGCAGCAACAAAGTTCTGCCATGTCCTTTTAGCAAAATAAGAAGTCAAAAAACGTGATCAATAGTTTCTGTTTGTGGCCTAGCACAACAGTAACAAAGAGCCTCCTCCACCACCTTTATTCTGATCAACACTTCCCCAATAGGAAGGCTTTGTTTCATTAAACTCCACAAAAATAAAGAGACCTTAAAAGGTACACCTTTAATCCAAAAGTTAGCAAATTTAGCATTATTGTCTTCCTTTTGTCTCACCTCCTCCCATGTACTACTTATTGTAAACTTCCCAGAGCTGGTAAGCATCCACCAAGGCTTATCCCATTCCTCGGTAGGATCTAAGTAAAACAATTCACTGTGAATCTGATCAATAACTTGTTTAAGGAAATAATTGTTGAAGTTTCTCATCCTTCCAAGCACCTTCCTCCATGAGTTCATTTATCTCTTCCACAGAAATGTCTAGATTAATAGGTGGTGGAATAACATATTGTAAAACACCTAATTTTGTCAAATTATCTTACCAAATGCTTGACTGCCCACATTTAGGTTCCCACCAAATCAACTGATCAAAACTTTCTCTAGCTTCCAGCATGTATTTCCCCAAATGTGAGCCCCCTTTCCATTCAATACTTGAGGTTAGGCCTTTTGCAATATTTATTCCACATAATATTGGTCCACATGGAATTTTTGGTTCTGAAAGTCCACCACAGCTTTGCGAATAGAGCTTTAGAAACATCAAATAGTGATCAAAAATCAAGACCACCTTCTTCCTTAAGAAAGCACATGTTGGTCCAAGAGACCCAGTGCTTATGTCTTTCTCCCTCATTGTTACTCCAGAAAAATCTAGAAAACAATTTGTGTAGTTTATAGATAACACATTTGGGAGGAGTAATAGCAGAAAGAAGGTAAATAGGAAGACTTTGGAACACATTATTAATCAAGACAGTCTTACCCCCATAGGATAGAATCCTGCCTTTCCAGGCTTGCAACTTGTTCTTCACTTTTTTATTAAAGTGTGACTTCCTTTTCCAAGCATGACCAATTGGACACCCCAAATAAATAAAAGGAAATTTTCCTTTATTAAAACTCATGACCTCCTCAACTTGTTGTCTAACTTGTCTAGCAATTTTATGAAAAACATAGAAGAAGCTTTTTTTCTTTGTTCATTTTCTGGCCAGATTGTCTTTCATATTCCCCCAAAGTATTCATAATCATTTGCAAAGAGCTCTTATCAAGAGAAGAAAAAATGATAGTATCATCGGTGTAGGCTAGGTGATTGAGATCTGAGCTCCATTTAGGCATACCATAACCCCTGAAGCTTTCAGTAAGGAATAAAACATTTAAAGCTCTAGAAAGTACTTAAGCAATAAGAATGAACAAATCTGGAGATAAAGGATGCCCTTGTTTCACTCCTCTGGTAGAATGAAAAAAGCATGTAGCTTGACCATTTATCAGAACTGAATACTAATTGTTGGCTATCAACCTCCAAATCTTATCGACAAAACAATTATTGAAACCCACCTTCTCCAGAACTTTTATTAAGAAATGCCAAGAAACTGTCATAAGCTTTGGCCATATCAAGTTTAATGATTACATTGGCAGGTTTTCCTCTTTTCCTGATATCAGTATTGATCTCTTGGGCTAGCAACACATTCTCAGTGATATTCCTTCCCTTCACAAAACCATATTGATTCTGTGAGATGATTGCTGGTAAAAATGCCTCTTTTCTATCATGGATTATTCTGGAAATGACCTTGTTAATGAAGTTAGTCAAACTAATAGGTCTCAAATCTGAGAAGGATTGAACTTTTTCCTTCTTAGGTAGTAAAACAAAATTAGTGTGAGTGATAGACTTAGGTAAAGTCTCGCCTGAAAAGAAAGCTTTCACCATCCCAACCACATCAACAACAACTATATCCCAACACTTCTGGAAAAAATATCCTATGAAGCCATCAGGTCCACAAGCACTATCTCCATTCAATTCAAAAACAACTTTCTTTACCTCCTCAATCGTTGGCAAGAATTTAGACATCTATTATCCTCCTGAGTGATGATTTCATGCTATAATTGAATTAGACTAAATTCAGACATCTCTGTGGGAATACCCGGCTATCTCCTACTTTAAATAGAGAAAATCCCCAGAATTCACTGATGCCGGGGATTCTGTCTAAAAAACTGTGTATTCTCCATATGACCACAAAATTGACTTTGGAAAAAGTAACAGCTTCGTTGATCACTTGATCTGGCTCCTCCACCCATTCACCATCTGCTTTCTCAATTCTATTAAGTGAATCTTTTTTTCCTCCCATTTACAAGATTATGAAAGAATCTTGTATTTTTATCACCTTCTGTAAGCCATTCAATTCCAGTTTTTTGTCTCCAGTATTCCTCCTCATAATGCATATATTTTTTCATTTCTACCTGAGCTCTTTGTAGCATAGCCATGTTAGAACCATTAGGGAATTCTTCAAACAAAGCTTCCTTTATTCTGACAATATCCTCAATTAATTGCTTAAAGATATCCCCAAAACAATTTCTACTCCACCAAGAAAGGGCAGCCTTAGTTCTCTTCATCTTTGTGACGCCCCAACTTAAGATGAGAAGTCCCTCATTGCCAAAACATAAGAGAGATGTTGGGTATATAAGTAAGCAAGCCTTACCAACTAGCGATGCATTTTAAAGCCGTTTGGGCCTAGGTCCAGAGCAGACAATATCACTAGCAGGCTAGGTCATTACAAATGGTATCAGAGCCACTCATGTTTCAGCCTTGTCGATGTGGGCCAGAGTTCAACTGAGTTTAGGCAAATCCCGGTAAGGAGGGGCAAACCTTAGTGCTGAGTCTAGGCAAATCTCATTCAGTGGGGCAAACCTCAGCGAGGACGCTGACTCTATAGAGGGGGTGTATGCGGTGCCCCAACTTAAGATGAGAAGTCCCACATCAGCAAAACACAGGAGAGATGTAGGGTATATAAGTAAGCGAATCTTACCAACTCGTGACATGTTTTAAAGACTAGCAGGCCTAGGCCTAGAGCGGATAATATCACTAGCGGGCTGAGCTGTTCCAATCTTCTTCTTGAATTGAATAAAAACATCACCATTAGCATCAGCAACCTAATTAGTTCTAACTATCTCATGAACTCATCTTTCTCAGTCCAGAATCTTAGAAATTTGAAGGGTCTGCCAGCCTGAGGAGCTTGAACCCCACAAGCTAATAACAAGGGGGCATAATCTGACCTAATTCTAGACAAATGTTCGACCTCTACAATACCAAAACAATCAAGAAACTCTTGGTGCTAGCCATTCTATCTAGTCTCTTAAAAATACATTGGTCATCAGCTCTCCAATTACACCGAGTAAAAGGGTTGCCTTTGAAATTGATATCAAACAATTCACAAGAGTTGAGACAAAAAGCAAAATCTTCATACTCTGAGGGATATACTGGTAGCCCACCTATTTTTTCTTCATCAATGAGGATAAAATTGAAATCTCCTCCTATCAACCAAGGAAGTCTCATATTATGAGCAGTACTGTATATGCTTATTCCATAGTTCTACTCTCTCCAAGGCATCACACTTAGTATAAACTAGACTAATGATCAATTGTTTATCAGTCTCTAAGAACTTTAGTGTAAAACCTCAAAATTTTCTAAGCTAAGACCCGAACCATTCTTTATTTACATGTAAGGTCGTATCGGATGATTCATTGCTCATATGTATAAAAGGCAATTCTTCAGTTTTGGAATGAATTTGGATATGAATTAAGGTCGCAAGAATCCCCTAGCACAAAGTTGAGTTGAAAGCTTCCTTACCGATTAAGTTTTGACATAAGATTCTACTTTGGTCAACTTTAAACAATCATATCTATCAGCAAAAAATGAATTAGGTGAACCATGATCTATCAAATTGAAGCTCTATAAGTTCTCTTTCCAACGCCATCAAGTTTGTCTTATTCCGAGTTCGGAGTAAAATGTTATAGCCATTTTACCAGAGACTATCACATCAGAGTTTCCAGAAGACAATTCCTATGACTTGCTTCTACGGTCGTGGAAATTTTGACGACCCGTACTATCAACTCGTCAAAAATTACAGAGAAGTCAGATTTGGGGGTCTAATTCCTACAGATCCATTCTACGAGTTGTAGGAACTTCTACGGGTCGTAGATTGGACCCATATAATGAGAAGTTGAGCCATAAAATTCAATATAAATTCTAAGGATGGGATCTACGGTTTGTAGAACAAACCACAAACCGTAGATGGACCCGTAAAAGATTTTCGCAATTTTTATGAGGGGTAGTTTAGTCTTTTCTCACCCCTTCTAAGCCTAAACCTCGACGTTGTTACACCTAAATAAGTTCCTAAACAATATTAATCGATCTTATTACTCTCATTAACGCTTCCAAGTCTTAGAACAAGGATCCAATAGGAGAAAGCTAGGGTTTTCAAGCGTTCTTCTAATTTTGTCAAGAACTTTGTTCTTCCAGGTATGTAAAGCTATCATAGTGATGGATTGAGTTCATCTTCATGCCCTACATCTACTTTCTATCAGTAAAGAATAATCTAGGGTTACATCCTTAGTTTTGATAATTCTTGAGATGAGTTTCATTGTTGAGTTCTGAATTCTATTCTTGATTTTTGAGTTGCTATATCTTGCATTGAGATTCTTGAGTTGATTGTTCATGTCTATTTTTCAGCATGAACCCTAGTATTGAGTTATTACCGAGTTAGCATTGAGAATCCTTTTAACCAAACTTTTCTGTCATAAATTGATTTTTGAGAAAGTAAAGATGAGTTTTGAGTAGAGTTTAAACTAAGTATTCCCAAATGTATCACTTTTTACATTGAGAAAAGAGAAATTTTGATTTCTAAACGAGTTAATGAGTTCAGAGATATTTCAGAGCAGTAACTCTTTTAAGAGGATATTTTGAATAATTACCTCAAATTGAGAAATAGTATGTATTATACATTTGAGCATGAGTATATATTTATAGGGAGTAGTATTGAGCACCGATATGGGGATGAGCTCAGACAACTCACATTCCTCATAAACCATGTAACCAACATGGGTAAAGGATCGTAATTTTTAGACGACTCTTTATTGCTTTCGAGCAGAGCTTTGGTGGATCCACTTAGTTGAGGTGTCCTATATCCCGGCAAGGTATAAGACAGTTCTGACAGCGTGGGTGAGATGATGTATCATCGCGTAGCTCACAGTGATGGTTGTTGGATAGAGAATCTCCCAAATAAACAGTAAAGAGTATTTTATTGTATTTTTATATACATCTTTGAGTTAACATCTTTTATTTATGAAGCTTTAAATAATTCCATCTCTTACTATTGCTTTGTATTGAGTTGGGTTAAGTTGAGGTAAGTATTCTTTCAGCCTTACTAGTTCAGTCATTTATTCATTCAACTATATTACATACTCGTACATTTAATGTACTGATGTCATTCGACCTGCATCTTTTTATGATGCAGATGTAGGTGTTCAATATCATCAACATGCGCTTCGTTGAGATCACTTTGCACTTCAGATAGCTTGGGTGAGCATCCTTGCATTCTGGGGACTTCACATTTATTTTCTAGTCAGTTGTCTTCAGATGCTGTGGGTCTTTTCCCGACATCCATCTTGAATAATAGAGGCTTCATAGATAGATAGAGTTGAGGAGTCTCTTAGTATTTACTTTTCCTTGAGATATTTTTGCAAATTATTATACTTGTGTCATTAAGTATTTTACAAATAGTTTTAGTTGAATATTTACTTTGAGTTTAAATGTACTAAATTTTATTTTAAACCTATTATCACTTGAGTAAGTCTTGCGCTAAGTAGTCAGCCAGGCCAAGAGTTCGCTTGGGACCAGCAATGGTCTCGAGTGCTGACCACGTCCGGGGTGTAGGCTCGAGGCGTGACATTTAGCTTAAAAGTTATTTGCTGATCAGTATCAAGTAACACCTCTGCCTGAATCCCATCTTGAACAAAGGCCCATATCTTTCCAGATTGATTGTAATTACAGTACTACATCCCCAATCTTCTTTTGTACTTCTGAATATATCTTGCTTCTCAAAAAGGCTCAAGTAGTGCAATAAGAAAAAACTTGTAGTGCCTATGCAACATTTGAACTCTGTGAAAGGCCTGTTGAGTTTTAACATACCTGATGTTCCAAACAAGTGTTTTTAACATCATCTAGACATAGATTTTGCATTTCTTTTGGGAACAGTCCTTGCTGGAGGTACATCACCTTTACCTTTACCTTTTCTGCCTCTATTTTGAGATTTTGGGGATAAATCAGCATATTTTATCACCTGATCTAGCATCTGATTATTTTTCCTTTCCTCTGTATCGTCAATCTGTTCTTTCTTGCTTGTTTCATTGATTGCCTCCTTTTCTTCATTACCAGTCTCATGAAACTGATGTGATACAATGTCATGCAGTACCATGTTTGGAGATGGCATGCTATATGACATAATTGGCTGACAATCTATAGTCAAAGAGTGATTTTGCTTTTGCCCTAAACCCTCCAGGTTCTCTAAGGTATCCTCCATCTCCATTAATTTTTGCACATCCCACTGTTATCTTCCTCTTCAACCCCCAGTTTATTTACTATCAGATTCTCTTCACCAGGTATTACTAGATCATGCTCTTCTAGAGAAGTCTCCCTTGCAATGGGGAAAGTTTTTTGGACCCATCCTCTAGTATCTTCTTCTTTATCATGCTTATGAGACTCCAGGTTTATCACCTTCTCATCACATTTATTCTTTTTGGTTGCAGCTTCATCACTACTACTATTTTCCACACTTGCGTTTTGATCATCTTTTTTCCGCCCATTTTCTTTATCTTCCTTATATGTAGTTGCATGTTGTGGTTCATTGTGTATTGCTGCTACTTCGTTATTGCCTGACATCACCTTATCACCATCCTTCTCATTATCTTTCTTGTCATTCTTACCTTCCTCTTCTGTAATAGAATCCAATGAAGCATATTGATTATGTGATCCAACATCAAGCCCCTCTTTATTGCTTTGTAACTGTAAATTATGGTTCTTGCCCTTTGTCTTCCATCTCTTATGTGTAACAACATTCCAGTCCTCCGGATTACCTACAATCTTCCCACTTGTTAATCTCCTTGGAAATGATCATGTGGGTTGGGCTAATTGTGCATTACCTCCTTTTTCAAGGTTTGTCTTCTTAGGATTCCCCCTTTTATTTTTCTAATCTTCTTCTTCCTTATTACCACCATCTGATCCCTTGTATCCTTCATATTCCTTCTTGCTATCCTCAAGTTTTTTTGCTAGCTTAGGATGAATTACCCGACATTCATAAATATTGTGGCCTTGTAGCTTACATTCCCTGCAGTATTTGGGTAAATAATTGTGTTGTATATTCACCTTTACAGTCCTTATGTCTCTCGTATTTTCATCTTCAATATCCATCCTCACATGATCTGGTAGATTAGCCATTAAATCCACTAAGACCTTAACTTTAGCACAACTAGGTCTAGTTTTGTTAATTGTGGCCACATCTAAATGTATTGGGGTACCTACTGCAGATGCTAACGAAAATAGAGCCTCTTTAACAAAATAGGTTGGTAATAGGTTGGGGAAAGAGATCCAAGCCATTGCCATGGCCGTTTCCTCCTCCAAAGTGATCTTAGAGTCATAAATCAAAGGTCTCATTTGATAAGATGCACCATCCTTTGATTTAATGGAAAAGGCAGCCTTTGATGTTAGATTGATTAAGTTTTCTTTGAGTGAAAAGTCTAATAAGAGTGATGATTTCTGAAATAACCTATTTGACAATCTCCTTTGATGTTACATTGCACAGGAATGGTGGTACGTAACTCTTCCAAATCAGGCCAGCCATACGAAAAATTCCTAAATATGGCTTGTTGTAAATTTTCAATGACATTCATTTAGCAACTTCAGTTTCAGACCACTTTACGTATGGCTCCCTATGTAACATAGTAATTGGTTTCATTGCACTCTTAGGTAAATCCTTCTTTGTGCATGCTGGAGTGTTATTTAATGTATTAGGCTTCAAAATTATTGAGAAATTATGATTTGTAATAGGACTGGAATTTATTGGCTAAGGGGAACTGGTCAGTCATTGCCGTTGATGATTGGCCAGTGGCCGGAGTGGCCATCAATGATGGATTCCGATCGAAAATTGGTAGGGTTAGGGTGGCGCATGAGAGGTTTTGTTCTCCTAGAAAGTAAGGTAAGTGTGGTGCTTTTATAATAATATAGATATAGACACTAATTTTTTACGAACGTGTTAATACCGCGTCAATTATTATTTAGTGTTTTGGTTCAAAAGACGTTTGTAAAGTTGAGAACTATAATTCGATAGTAATCTAAAATAAATTCGTATATAAACCAACAATCAACTACAACATTTTGATTCTTAAAATCATTATACATCATAACGTATCAAATATGAAGTTCTTTTATGCAAACTATCTGTCGGCTTGGAACTCGTTTGTCAATAGCAAGAGGTCAATGAAGCTTATGCATATATAAATATCCCCGTAACCTTTTGTGCTATAATGCTAAAAGGTGTTTAGAAGTGTTTTTTCCCCGTAAAAAATGATCCAAATTAAAAAAATTAAAAATTCAAATCAAATCAAATTAATTTTATTTGGATTTGATTTGATTTGGTTTTATATTTTTTAAAATTAATAATATTTAGGTTGGGTTTGGTTTTGATTTTGTTAAAGAAAATCGAAGAAATAATCGAATCAAACCGATAATTTATATATATATATATATACTATTTTTATGAACAATTTTAAATGACATGTTTTCATCAAAATTTATCTTTGAAAGAAAAAAAGCACAAGAAAAGAACATTTATCTTGTATATTTTATGTATATGAGTGTCTATGGTAGATTCCGGTAGGACTAAAAATGTTGTTGTCTCTTCTTGTCTAGGCCAAAAGCAGTGAATTTTGGAGTTTTATTTACAGTAAATTCAATGATCGGATATTTTGTAATGCTAGCCGCTATAATTATTTTTCTTTATGAATGAATTGTTGTCTTTTTTCGCTTTTGAATTTCTTTGTGTACAATTAATTATTGAATAATCAAGCTAACATCAATACAGGCATATTATATTTAGTTCAATTTGATTTTAATAATTTAAAATTTTTGGCCTATTCCAATCAACAATGAATAAGACGAGACCTGACTGGTACTAGAATTCTATACAAATTTCATTGTTCAAAAAAGTTTTATGGGTATTAGAATCTAGACAAATTTCATATTTGAAAAAGCTTTTTAACGTTACAATTCTAACCAACGGGCAATTATCTTTATTGAAAATATATGTATTTGACTTCAGAGGGCATAACAATCATTCAATATTTAAAGGATAGTTTGGTTAATCAACATCTATAATATATATATATATATACCCATGAGAAATTAAAAGATGTTGTTACAATTTATAAAGGGACAATAGCACTTGATCTCTCGGTTATTTGAAAATTTTGATTTTTTAGTTCTTATAAAAGAAGTTGATCCAAACAAATGAAATTATATTTTGAAGGGTACAAAAGTCATTTAATACTTGAAACTTGAAAGATATTTTCTTCAACCAATATTTATATTTATATATATATTTATAATAATATAGATACAAATATATATAGATATCTAGATTACATAAATATAACAAATATATCTTTTTCGCTGCCTTGGATTTTTCCACAATTTTGGACTTAACCTAAGGGGAAAAAAGAGGAAAATTTATAGAAGTCCTACTAGTTTAGGAGTTAATTACTTAGATATATTCTAGTTTATAATATTACGAATCTTATCATATTTTGGTTCGTCCAGATACTTCCAGATACATGTATCTCGGTATACATGAGATCAAAATTAGATGTAATTTATTTTAGATACATTGTATCCAAGTGGATTTGCATGTATCTAGGATACATAGACAAATCTCGTTCGCCTCGCTCTTATTTCCCTCACCACTCTTTTATGTATCTAAGATACCAGATACATGCGAATCATACTAGACATATGTATTAGTGTGATTCGTATGTATCTAGGATAAATGACTATCTCCCTCCCCATCTCGCTCGTCTCTCTCCTATTTTAGTGTATCTGGTAGCAAAAATACATGTATCTAGGTATATCTTTCTCAATATATGATAGGAAACTCATAATTAGTGGTAAAATATGTAATTATTTGAAAGTATAGGTAGTATTAGTATATATGGTATGTGAGACAAGGTTGATCTTTGAACACTAATTAGTTCACTAATTTAACCCTGTGCGGCAACCAACACCTATGTCGACTTCAGCCTTCTCCAATACTTAGCCAAATTTAGGTTTGTTTTGGCTTAACTCGAATTTAGGCAACAATGTTTAAGACTTAGGATCAACGCAGTAAGCAACACTATATGAAAACCAAACGAATTATAGAAAAGAGAACAAGACAAGCAGCTTTACAGAAAACTTAATTTCCAACTTGTATTATTTAAAGTGAATACAAGAACAATCAGATTTGTACCAGTCTTGGCACTATAAGATCACCCTAGACCTTATACTTAGATTCGTCCCTCTATTTAGTATTCCCTAATACTTAGAACAACAAATCCGAAATTCCACAATAAGGCAGCTTGCGCAATTATAATTCTATGTGCAGCCAACTGCCGACATGTGGCGTACAAGGAAGGAAACACTTGTTGGCTTTAGTCTGATCCTATCCTATGTAGTTGACAACCCACAACTGCTTGGGATATTCAAATTAATTCAAACAAGGCGCCAAAACCAAGCCCCAGCCGAAATAGGATAAGGCTGCACTTTTTGTAACCGGCAGTCATGTGCCAGGCATGTGCTTTGTAACTGTCAGGCAGATTTGACTTTGTTTGTCTGCTTCCGAGCTGCAAACATGCATGCCATTACAAACTGAAATTTTTCAGCCTTGCATTGCTCCCGCTCAATGTTGCCATGCTAATGTCATAATCCATGTCATTCCCTTTATCTCACGTTGGCATCAATGTCCCTTGCATTGTTGCCTTAGCTTTACCGGTCGTTTGCCCTTGTCATATCCTTAAATATCAATGCCATGCCCACATGCCATTGTATAGACTGCACCTTGTCAAGTCCTCACCAAGCTGCCTTGCCCTCAAGTCCTTGGCCCTCACTTGTAACTTTGGAATCAAGCGTTGATGCCATTGCGCACACCTTAGATTTTTCAACAGTCCATCGCCAACGCAGCCTTGATGCCATTGCGCACACCTTAGCTTTGTCAACAGTCCGTCGCCAACGCAGCCTTGCATGTTTGTTTCTTTGGCGTATGCAATTGATAAGGCCAACATGCTTCAAAACCTTGCCAATGCTGCCAACTATCTGAGTCACTTGATCAAGGGTCTAACAGTACGGATGTATGTCAAATAAGTTAGTTTTTCCAAAAAAAAAAAAATGAGGTCGCGGGCTGTTTAAAATACTTTCAATTTAGCAATAATTCACTCCATTTTTAGCCATTAAAATAGCTCGAAGCTCAAGTTTGAAAAATTAAGTGATTGCAAACAAACTTCGTTTTGAGTAAGTGAATGTTACGAGAAATTGGATAACTAAGGGAGTTCGAATTTAGAATTTGAGACTATTTGAGTAAGATTTGAACTTAGTTTTGAGTTGAATTTTCGTTCTAGTTCATTAAAGTTTGGAGTTGTTGTATCAAATTTTTTATTAAAGTTGTCTTATAATTGTATAATGAGTTGTACTAAAATTGTATTTTAAGTTTGTATGTTGTTGAAGTTATATACATATTTGTATGAATATGATATGAGTTGTATACAATGTTATTGTAGCTATAATAAACTTTCAAAAACTAACATAAACTTTATACAAAATTGATGCATTTATATGCATATTTCATACCAATTTTATACATGACATACCGAGACTCATTCGAAGCGTAATCTATTCCTCAGAAACTGTAATGACCCTGAAGGTAATTTTTGGTAATTTTTATGACATGACCGTTTTACCCTTCCCAAGAGTTGCCCCGAGTCTTGTTTGATTAGTGTCCAAAGTTGGTTTTGTGAAATTTAGTGTTAAAATGAGTCCTTTGGAAAGTTTTGAATTTTAAAGGCTTCAGTTGTCAAAAATATAGTTTTTGAGGTCATTCGGAGTTTCGGAGCTCGGATGGGATTTCCGTCGATTCCATCAGTTTCGCAATGTGGAATTTGGCCTATGAGAGTTGACGGAGTCAGTTTTGGGGCTGTATCGTGGATTTGAGGCCTTGAGTTGGAAAATTGTGGAATTTTGATCATAGAGTTGACTTTGGTCAACATTCAGAGATCGGATGCTCGGAATTTGATTCCAACGACTACATTGGATTCGGGGGATGATTTTAGGCCTAGGGGAGCCTTGGTTGAATTTTTTAGAGGTTCTGAGTCTGATTTGAGATTTTTGAAGCTTAAGTTAGTTTTTTTGTGGTTTATCGGGTTCTGGGTCAAGGAGACCTTGAATCCGAATTCCGATGGTTCCATTAAGTCCGGAACGTCGAATTTAGTAAGGTAGCATGTATGTTTTTGGTGCACGGGGTTCCGAACGAAACCCGAGGGTCCATTCGGATACTTGTTTGCATTGTGTGTTTTGTTGATGTCTGAGTTCTGGTGCCAGGTGCCTTGGTCTCCGCATTCGCGAAGGGTTGTTGCACGCGTTCGCGGAGGGCCTTGGTTCTGATCTCCGCGTTCGCGGAAGCTGTGGCGCGTTCGCGGAGGGCCCTAGTTCTGGTCTCCGCATTCACGGAAGATGTGGCGCGTTCGCGGAGGGAGTCCTTCCTAGTTTCCGCGTTCGCAGAGCGTGAGCACGTTTGTGGAGAGTTGAGTTCCCCTGACCTTCGCGTTCGCGGGCTAAGTGAGCCGCATTCGCGGAGGGTAAATTTGACTTGAAACAGTGTAAAGTCGGGAATTTGCCCATTTTCAAACTTTTGAAGCTTTCTTGGGCAATTTTTGAAGAGGGATTTCTTGTGAATCATTGTGGGTATGTGATTTTAACTTGGAAATTGGGTTTTTAAAGTGAGTTTTTGGGGGTTTTTGACAGAACTCTGAACTTGTGATAAATTGGGAAGTGTGGACTGATTTGAACTCCTTTTTCAAAATGGTTTTCACTATTGGGTTTCTAATACCTTGAGGATCATTTTCATGTAAGAATTTCCGAATTCAAACCCCATTTTTGAAATCGTATTTTTGGGTTGTTTTGCCTCTTCTTTTCAAATTTCGTGTTCTTGGCATTGTTAGCCTCGAAATTTGATTGGGTTTCATAATTTGAATAGATTGTGTTGCTTTGGATTGCTTTCGGAAGGGAAAAACTCCTGTTGTGGATTGAACATGTTTTGATTAAGGCAAGTGGACCTTTAAAACTTTGCAAACCTTGTTAAATTCCAAATTTCCTTCTTGATTGGGTTGGGGAGTAATGAGATTGAGGTTTGGGTGAATTCTTGTATGAATCAATCTAAAATTGACCGGCGGGGTTAATAAAATGGAAATGTGTGCTAATGTGATAGGCCAACATGTGATGCGCCATGAATTTGATATTGTTGTGTAATTGATGAAATGCTATGGTAGACTCGATGTGATTGTGAACTTGATGAATATGTCTTTTGCTCATTGTGGACTATGGGACTAGACTTGAATATCTTGCTTAGCGATTGATCCTACTTGTGATGAAAGGAGTAGTGAAATGGAGACTAGGCAATTGATCTTGTTATAATTGATGTAATTGTTGATGTTGATATACTGTTGATAGTGTGATGTGATTCTTGCATTGATATAAATTGTGTTGTGATTGTGGACACTACCATCTCATTATTTGTGTGAACATGCTTGTGTGCATTGGTTCTGAAATACTATGATGAGACAGATCGATTATGCCGATGGGAAATGGTTTCGGTGAGTGATGATTATGCCGATGGGAAATGGTTCCGGCGGATATATGGTCCATGTGTGGCCCCATGGGTTCTGGTCTGAGATTCAGCGGATGTGTATCGTAGGACAGACATGCATTACTCTACTTGGCACTGCTTTGCATTCTATTGTCTGATCCTTCTTATTGTGGAGCCGTGTTTATGCCTTGTGACTCTGTGTTTGGGATATTTGATACTGATGTGTTCTATTTGTGAATATTGGTGAACAGTTGTTGAACTATGTGCGATATGAACTGTGTAGTCTAGGTTGGGCTGATTTCTGTGCATGTTGTAATTATGGAGGTTCGGTTGGAAGGGAAGGAGTTCGTGAGTTCAGCTAGGTTTACTTGATTTTATTAGCTGACTTGCTAGGTACCGTGTTGTTAGTACTCATCCTTACTTCTGCACTTGTGTAGGTTCCGAGCCTGGACCGTGATTTTGATCTCTCTCTTCTTATTTCCGAGGTTTCTGTGGATACTTGAGAGGTAGCTGTTTGATGTCAGCGATACCTCTAGATCTTTTTTCTATAATTTGTTCTATTTGAGACACAAAGATATTGAGACTTGTACTTTTCTATTTCAATTTTTGTATTAGCGGCTTGTATATGTGACAACCAATCTTGGGTTGGATTTAAGTTTTGAAAGACTTCCGCTTTGTTTTTTGCTTCGTTATTCTTGTTATTTCCGTTGTTTGGGGTTTTAGGCTGACTTGTCCTGGTGGGATAGGACAGGTGCCAGTACACCTAGTTTTTGGGTGGTGACAAATGGTATCAGAGCCTAGGTTTCATAGGTCTCATATGTAAAAGCCAAGTCTAAATAAAGTCTCGAGGATCGGTACGGAGACGTCTATTCTTATCTTCGGGAGGCTATGATGACCGTTAGGAAACTTTCTTCATTTCATTTTCTCTTATCGTGTGTGTGTCGCGTGTTGTTTTGAGAGATGCCGAGGACCAGAGCTTCTGTTTCGAGCGATGGAGGGGAGGTAGTCCCCAAGGCAGTGGTTGAGGCCCCAGCCAGAGGTTGGGGTAGAGCCCTAGTTGGGGTTCGTGCTTGTGGGGCAACACGTGGTAGAGGCCGTGCTCGAGGAGCAGCACCTGCTAGAGGCCATGGTAGGGAGGCTTCCCAGAGCCACAGATGGAGGTTGTTAAGGACCAAGCTCCTCCAGGGTTCTCAGCGCCGCTCTTTCAGGAGACCTTATTAAGGATGCTGGGAGTTATGGAGAGTTTTACTCAGGGTGTTGCTGGCATGCTTCAGGGTTTATAGACTAGAGCAGGGGCATAGACCCCAGAGCAGCATCAGGGTCCGGGGGTTCAGGATCCGGTAGGTCAGCCGCCATTGGTTCCCATGCCGATCGTCGGTGCATAAGATGCCCCAGATGCCCCTGATATAGTTCTGACAATGGAGGACCATAAGTGTTAAGAAACATCTGAAAGAAACGTGCCTCTTACTCCACAACAGACATGCTACCCTGAGTCAAACCCTCAAACCTCAACCTGTTCTCCTCACGCACACTCTAAGGAATGAAGTGATCCCGAAAATCACTAGAGAAAGAATCCCACTCAACCGGAGGAGATCCCATTGGCAAGGACTCCACACAAGACCTCCACCACTCCCTGGCTGGCCTACGGAGCTGGAGAGCAACAAAATAAACACCCCTCTCATCCACCATCCTCACCGCCTCAAGCATCTCACGACATAGGGCCAAAAACTCATGAGCATCCTCACTCTTACCACCCTGAAACTGGGGTGGTTTCATCCTCTGAAACCTCTCATAACAACCTACGTCTTTGGTTCCAGATGAGGCAGAGAGGGTCCGCAGGTTTGTGAGGGGATTGACTTTCTCCATCAGATCTTATGTGTTGAGATCATCCCGTGAGGGTGCTTCCTTCCAGTCCATTGTGAGCATCGCCAGGGAGGCGGAGTTGTTGGTTTGAGAGGAGTTTGGGGACCCCAAGAGGGCCCATTCTAGTAGTCAATTTTTTGGTGCCTCGTCTGGAGGCAGAGGTTCTCAGAGGGGTGCTAGCTCATTTTAACATCAGAGGCCGGTTCATGCTTCTATGCTAGCGGCTGAGGGTAGACAGGTGTCCCGTGGGTCTCATAGTTCCGGCCAGGGTGGTCGTGGTACTTCATTTGGTTCGTCGCAGTAGCTCACCGTTCTGAGGTCTTCTTATAGTTGTGGGGATCTGGGTCATTTGATGCAGTAGTGCCCTCTGCAGACTCATACAGGGCCCCATCGTTCTTACTCTGCAGCTCCAGAGAGAGATTCAGTGCCTCCGGCTAGAGGTCGGGGCAGGGCTCAGCCAGCAGGTAGGGGTGGCAGAGCGTCAGGTAGTGGAGGTGTGGGCCAGTGCGGAGTTAGAGGTGCAGCTCAGACCAGAGTTGGTGGAGGAGCTCAGTGCTATGCTTTTTCGGGGAGACCCGAGTCTGAGTCTTCTGATGTAGTCATCACAAGTATCGTCCTAGTATGCCATCGACCTGCATATGTGTTATTTGATCCAGGGTCTACTTTCTCCTATGTGTCTACCTACTTTATAGCTGAGTTTGATTTGGTATGTGATCGTATGCCTGTGCTTGTGCATGTTTCTACACCCGTGGGTGAGCCCTTAGTGGTGGATCGAATGTATCAATCATGTCTTGTTTCTTTGGCTGGGTACGACACTTGGGTAGACATGATTATTCTGGGAATGATAGATTTTGATATGATATTGGGTATGGATTGGCTTTCTCCCTATCATGCGATCCTTGATTGTCATGCTAAGACTGTCACCTTAGCGATGCTTGGTTCTCCGAGGGCAGAGTGGAAAGGTACTAGTGGTTCTTACCCTAGTAAGGTTATCTCCTATATTCTAGCCCAGGGGTTGATTGATAGAGGGTGTTTGTCCTATTTGGCATTTATTCGGGATACTATATGTAACACCCCAAAAATTTCTAAGTTAAAACTCAAATCCTTTATTGAAATTCGTATAAGGTCGTATCGAGTGATTCTTAATTGTTCTTAGATTCTAAGGTCAATTCTTTAGTGTGGGAAGTGAAGGTGCAGTGGGTCACCGTTCAACTGGAGAGGCTACTTGGGAGTTCGAGTCTGACATGTGTGCCAGATATCCTTTTCTTTTCAAGGCTTCAGGTACTTTCTTTTACTTTATGTTCGAGGACGAACATGGTTTTTCGTGGTGGATAATGTAATGACCCTGAAGGTCATTTTTGGTAATTTTTGTGAAATGACCGTTTTACCCCTCCTGAGAGTTGCCCTGAGACTTGTTTGATTAGTATCCGAAGTTGGTTTTGTAAAATTTCGTGTTAAAATGAGTCCTTTGGAAAGTTTTGAATTTTTAAAGCTTAAGTTGTAAAAAATGTGGTTTTTGAGGTCATTCGGAGTTTCGGAGCTCGGATGGGATTTCCGTCGAGTCCATCAGTTCCGAAATGTGGACTTTGGCTTAGGAGAGTTGACGGAGTCACTTTTGGGGCTGTATCGTGGATTTGAGGCCTTGAGTTGGAAAATTGTGGAATTTTTATCATAGAGTTGACTTTGGTCAACATTCGGAGATCAGATGCTCAGAATTTGATTCCAACGATTTCGTTAGATTCGGGGGATGATTTTAGGCCTAGAGGCGACCTTGGTTGAATTTTTAGAAGTTCCGAGTCTAATTTGAGTTTTTGAAGCTCAAGTGAGTTTCATCGTGCTTTATCGGGTTCCGGGTCAAGAAGACCTCGAATCCGAATTCTGATGGTTCCATTGAGTCCGAAACGTCGAATTTAGTAGGGTAGCATGTATGGTTTGTGTGCACGGGGTTCCGAACGAATCCTGAGGGTCTATTCGGAGACTTGTTTGCATTGTGTGTTTTGCTGATGTCTGAGTTCTGGTGCCAGGTGCCTTGGTCTCCGCATTCGCAGAGGGTTGTTGCCCACTTTCGCGGAGGGCCCTGGTTCTGATCTCCGCGTTAGCGGAAGCGTGGCGCGTTCGCGGAGGGCCCTGGTTCTGGTCTCCGCATTTGCGGAAGATGTGGCGCGTTCGTGGAGGGATTCCTTCCTTGTCTCCACGTTCGCGGAGCGTGAACGCGTTCGCAGAGAGTCGAGTTCCCCTGACCTCAGCGTTCGCGGAGGATAAATTTGACCTGAATCAGTGTAAAGTCGGGAATTTGCCCATTTTCACCATTTTCAAACTTTTGGAGCTTTCTTGGGCGATTTTTGAAGAGGGATTTCTTGTGAATCATTGTGGGTATGTGATTTTAACCTTGAACCTTGATTACCCATTGATTTAAACATGATTTTAACTTGGAAATTGGGTTTTTAAAGTGAGTTTTTGGGGTTTTTTTGATAGAACTCCGAACTTGTGATAAATTGGGAATTGTGGACTGATTTGAACTGCTTTTTCAAAATGGTTTTCACTATTGGGTTTCTAATACCTTGAGGATCATTTTCATGTAAGAATTTCCTGAATCTAACCCCATTTTCAAAATTGGATTTTTGGGTTGTTTTGCCTCTTATTTCCGAATTTCGTGTTCTTGGCATTGTTAGCCTCGAAATTTTATTGGGTTTCATAATTTGAATAGATTTTGTTGCTTTGGATTGCTTTCGAAAGGGAAAAGCTCCGGTTGTGGATTGAGCGTGTTTTGATTAAGGCAAGTGGACCTTTAAAACTTTGTGAACCTTGTTAAATTTTGAATTTCCTTCTTGATTGCATTGGGAAGTAATGGGATTGAGGTTTGGGTGAATTCTTGTATGAATCAATCTAAAATTGATCGGCGGGGTTAATAAAATGGAAATGTGTCCTAATGTGATGGTCCAACGTGTGATGGGCCATGAACTTGACATTGTTGTGTAATTGATGAAATGCTATGGTAGACTCGATGTGATTGTGAACTTGATGAATATGTCTTTTGCTCATTGTGGACTATGGGACTAGACTTGAATATCTTGCTTAGCGATTGATCCTACCTTTGATGAAAGGAGTAGTGAAACGGAGACTAGGCAATTGATCTTGTTATAATTGATGTAATTGTTGATGTTGATATACTGTTGATAGTGTGACGTGATTCTTGCATTGATATGAATTGCATTGTGATTGTAGACACTGCCATCTCATTATTTGTGTGAACATACTTGTGTGCATTGGTTCTGAAACACTATGATGAGACAGATCGATTATGACGATGAGAAATGGTTCCGGCGAATGATGATTATGCCGAAGGGAAATGGTTCCGGCTAGTGATGATTATGCCCATGGGAAATGGTTCCCGTGAGTGATGATTATGCCGATGGGAAATGGTTCCCGCGGATACATGGTCCATGTGTGGCCCCCATGGGTTCCGTTCTGAGATTCAGCGGATGTGTATCGTAGGACAGATATGTATTACTCTACTTAGCATTGCTTTGCATTCTATTGTCGAATCCTTGTTATTG